>JAGXOD010001379.1:5987500-6037500 GCA_020368025.1 Brachyhypopomus occidentalis | reverse complement strand
CCTCCCAGCTCTCATTAGCAAAGGTCTGCTAGTGTGTGTGTTATGTGGAAGAAAAGAGGACGATGTTGTGGTTGTGGATGTGAGCAGTTTGTTGTGTTGTTGTTGAGATGCAGTTATTCTCTTGATGCATAGCTAATGGGGGGCTTAATTAAATGACACAGAAATGGCATATTGATAATGCATTAAGATTATTGGCTCCAAAGACACGTCACAGAACATCATGGTCGCAGGGAGCATATGGGAGTACTGGGACACCGCGACTAAGTCAGAATTCCTATCTGTGCTGTTAAGAAGGCAAAGGGTAGTCACACAAAATATTGATTTAAGATGTCTCTTTTGTTCATGTAGCATTTTGTTATTAACAATTCTATTTTATTTATTTATTTTGCAGGATAATACACGCTCACACACACACACACCTGTCCAGTGCCTTTAAGGAACGACATCAGTTTACCATTTACCATTAATTTTGTGCGGGGTGTGTTTTCTGTGGACTGCATATGCTGATTACATTTCTCATTGGCGACAAATATTGCATTGAATGATACCATGTAAATAAATAAATCATTATAAAATTATGGATGTTCAATTCATACATCAACTTTTAAATGCAAAGAGCAGTGCCATGATTCCAATGATCAGTAATAACCCCCTCTGCCAATAACAAATACACACAAAATAAAAATATACATATACATGTATGTACAACATGAAGAGCAAATATTTTACTTTTTCATAACATTTTAATTCTTCTTAATACTCATTTACTGGTGATGACAAATCATCTATTTTCTCCATGGTGCTGGTAGCATCCAAAATCCAGTACGATTTCCATGAAATTCCGGTTGCCTTAGGAGATGGCACTAATGCATGTGGAACAGCACATTAGAATGAATTTGAATATTAATGAGCACAAACAGTGAAATCAGCATATAGTGTCTATTGTGCTTGCGTGCACATGTGGGAGACTGTTCTAGTGTATAGTATACCTATGTTGTCGTAAGTAATAACCAGGTGAATGTGCTTCTAGGCACAGAAGGATGAATAGATGGATGAATGAATGAATATTCAAGCATGCGTGATGTGCGATGCTGCGAGTTTCCTTCACAACACACCAGGAGCATCAGAGTGTGTGCAGGAGGGAAAGAGCCACAGGTGTGAGAAGGCTGCACTAATGGCCACTTTGTGCTTCTGGCTGAGGGCCAGTCAACCTGCCAACTGCCTGTTGATAAATATTTATGAATCGTTTCTTCTTAATAACGGGGCCCGTCTCCTTTCAGCGCCTGCCGAAGTCTGAAGAGGGGAGAACAGAGCCGGTCCCATCTGAACACATTAGCTCAGTGTCTGCTGCAGGCAGAGGGAGAACCACCCCCCCCCCACACACACACATTACAACACTCCATATTGATAGGTCACTTCACACTTCAGAACCAAAATAGTTACACATATATAAAGAGCAATTAAAATAAAACTACACAATCCATGTTCAACTGTGTTTTGGTTTTTATTGAATCTTTAGCAATCATCACACATATCAGAAGATCAGAGGGGAGGCTTGGTAGAGAAGGCCTGTGAGATTCACTCTCGGTCTCCACACTGCTACACCACCTCTCCTAGAAGGTACATGTGGCGGGTGGAGGAGGCCCGTCGGGCCCCGCTGAGCCCCAGGCCCACGTGTCTGTAGACAGGCAGCCAGACCGCCCTGTCGCCAGTCCACACTTCTCCCTTAGTTCTGCGCTTTGAGCACGGAGTCCAGCTCGCCACTGCTCCGCAGCTCCTGTGGGAGCAGATGGCAACTGTTACGCGGCTGCTCACCGCCGCTGACGAGGTAAGCACAAAGCGTTCGTGTGTGACGACAGTTACGGAGAGGCTGTGCTGGTCAGTCTGGACATCACGTGTGCACTTAGGGTCAAGCCGGTGTGGGTTTCAGTTAGTGAGAACAACAAGGTAATATAAAAATACTGCAGAAGATAATCTATATTGTTGCGTTAAGGTCTGCCTTTTCATCTGTGGAATTAATATGCCCCCTTGTGGACAACACTGATACTGCAGAGAGTATCCAACACAATGGAAATGCAATTTCATAATGTGCACAAAATATGGCATTAACTTTATATTAAATTGGTCAAATTTAATTTCATTAAATTAAATTAGTTGCCTTGGCATGTTTGTAAGAAACATATTTAAAAAACACTGTTAGTCACAACTTCTATTTGCAGCAGGTTAGAGTCGGAGTGCAAGTAGTTTTTTCAGTTGCAGAATCTTTTTTAGAAGAGTTCTTGCCAATTTCCTGAGCAATTTTCCTTAAGCAAAATCAAAATGTTAATAGTTATTAATGATATGCATGTTTAAGTGTGATTGGCAGATCATCACCTTGATGATATCCAAACCTCCAATCAGTTCCCCTTTTACGTAGAGCTGTGGGTATGTGGGCCAGTTGGAATACGCCTTCAGGCCCTGCCGGACCTGAGGGAGGACAGTGGACTTAGCTGGAATCCCAACCAGGTCACGTCTCATAAAAACAAAACTAAATGTGGTCAGTGTTGTTATGGCAGTACAAGAGGAAATTAACCCGATTAGGGTAAATGCTGTCAAATATTTATCACCATTAGAGCGGTGCAAGGCGAATGTGTTCCCGCTGGACTACAGACTCGTGTGTGTGTGTGTGTGTGTGTGTGTGTGAGTTTTGCTGTTCTGGATGCCTTTGTCCCAACACAGAGCTGTAAAGGGAAGATTTCTACGGTGCGGAAGAACAGCGTCTTCAGAGAAACTTCATGAGAACTAAAGTCATGTCCTTACCTCCTCATCCTGAAGAATATCAAAAGTGTCATATTCAACCCTACAACACACAACACAAACAAGAACATCTGAAGAACATGTACAGTGCTTGGGATTTTCACAGCTTATGAGGAGGACATTGAAAAATGTATTTGAAAATAATGAATAAAATGAAAAAGAAGTAGTCTCACCCTGTGCTGTTCATTATTTCAAGTATCTGACGACTGAATCCACATTTAGCTGCCTAAACATTGAGAAAGACACGTTAAACAAGGCAGACCAAAGTGTGTGTGTGTGTGTGTGTGTGTGTACCTAAGCATGCAGACTTGAAGGGAGCAGATGCTCCAAAGACACACGGCACCTCACAATGTCACAGCCATCACTGGCTCCTCTCAGCGCCGCCTGGCACCAAACCACGCGCTCGTTCAGGAACAACAACCATCTCGCCACATAAAGCCTACACTTCAGACGGTCTCCTTCACTAAAGGAGCAAGGCTCTTATCACGAACAACAAAGCAGAGAGTGTCGGACACGGACAGAATGAGCACGTGCGAGGGGGCGGGGGAGGGGGGTGTCAGGAGGACAGGTTTAGAACCACTCCACAGAAACACTTTCATCTGTAAACTGCAGAAATCAATAGTGATATGAAGAGAGAGGTGAAGGGTCCTCCTCCCCTGTTAAAGCACGAGAACTCCAGCCATCTCCTCACCCCCGACACCCAACATCGATTTCCTGGAGGATGCTGTGGTTTCATTTGGCATGTCTGAATGTATGTTAATTTTAAAATGGTTTTTTTTAGTCAGCCCAAGATGGTTCCAGATTGATTGCATATGTATTCTTTTTTGGGTAATCATTATTTATGTGCTAATGTTTTTGTATTTATAATACTGCATTTATAGCATGTTTACAGTGTGGTGATTTATCAATTATAAACAGAACTCATCATACATTTATGTTCCAATTCATTTCAGGGAATATTAGGATTCACACACATTTATGATTAGTAGTAATATTGGTGGTCTAAAGATTCAGCAAGACGGAATGTTGAAATGGACAGTCCAAGTCTGGATGAGGGTGTAGCACACACACACACACACACACACACACACACACACACACACACACACACACACACACACACACACACACACACACACACACACACACACACACACACACACACACACACACACACACCAGCACGTGCACAGACTCTGTGTGTGTTATTTTCTAATAAGCATGAAGCCCCTTACCTCTTTATTTCCTTTCATGAAGAGCATGACAGGACATTTGTTAATGAGAGACTTCAACCTGTTGGCAGAGAATATTCTGAGTTGGGCATTTAAAACTACTTGTTTGTGTGTGCACGTGTGTGTGTGTGTGCATGCATGTGTGTGTGTGTGTGTGCGCGTGTGTGTACATGTGTGTGCGCGTGTGTGTGTGTGTGTGAGAGAGAGACCTGTGTTCCAGTGAGACTGCCTTGGGGCAGGTAGTCTGCAGCTCTCCAGATTCAGCCAGCTCCTACAATACACAGAAAGATCCCTGAGACGGTCGTGTAGGCATCACACACCCCTTCATTTCTGTTCATACAGGTGCGCACGCACACACATGCACACACACGCACACACATACACACACACACTACTACAGAACTCTCTCACCAGTCTGTGCAGGTGAGGAGAACGAGAAGATGCTTAAGCAGCATTAAGTAGAGGGTCAGTTAGTTACTGAAGTGAAGCAGTGGGGGGGGGGGAGAGGAAGAGACGAAGGGAAGTGGGTGGAGGGAGGGAGGGAGAAGGAGAGACAGACAGAGCTGATCAATTGCTGTCTAATCTGGGTCTCCTCCCCTCTCTGCAGGGGTGCTGTTCTTGCTTAAAGCAAAATGTGCTCCTGGGGAACTGTAGAGCAAGACGCTGAAGCAAAAGCCAAAAGTGTACGTGTACGTGCGCGCGCGTGCACACACACACACACACACACACACACACACACACACACACACACACAAGGTCAAAGCGCTCACAAGGTTTCATTATTAAACACCTCTACAGAAACAATATGAACACTTCAGCTGTTCGCTCAGGGTGCATCATAATCATATGTATTATAAAGTATGAATGCAATGAATTCATCTCCTGGCGTTAAGCACCTGATAAGGCTGTGATTACTGCCAGTAAAATCATGCAATATGGGGGTATTTGTTTGCTGGTGTGTAACACAAAGGCTGTTGGACATAGAGCAGAGACTACAAAAGTGTAGAGGTTCTACTGTTGGGACATGACACCAGGAACCCAGCCCTCCGCCCTGCTCTGGGAGACTCCGCCCTGCTCTAGGAGACTCCGCCCCCCTTCTCTCACCTTGATGATGTCCAGTCCTCCAACCAGTTCTCCGTTAACGTAGACCTGAGGGTACGTGGGCCAGTTGGAGTAGGTCTTCAGACCCTGCCGGACCTCCTCGTCCGAGAGGATATCAAAGCTGCTGTACTGGATGGCGTGGTCCTTCAGGATCTGCACAATCTGTCTGCTGAAGCCTGCACACACAAACACAACAACACCCTCAACAAGCCCAGCGGTTACTCCCCTGGGTACAGAGCGCTCGTGCAGGGCTTAAGCACTTATGCAGCTCTCTCTGAAGGGCTTCTCTGAGAGGCAGATGAACGCCAGTGGTTCACAATTCACCTCCGCTCCTCTCCAGCAGGCCTGAGGTGCAGCAGGATCAAAGCAGACACCTCAGACACCTGGGCAGCCACAGCGTCACCACCCCACCCCCGAAACAGAGGCTAGATTCTCGTCGCGCTTAAACGAGCGTCTGTGGTTGCCGGCACATCCATCACCACTGTAACACCAAACCCGAGAACCTTCACCGAGGAAAATGAGAAAAATTCGTGAGGAAACAGGGAATGTGTGTGTGGAAGTGGAATTACTTCATGTAATAATGTGGACAGAAAGTCGGACGAGACATCTGTTAACTGGGAGGAGGGCAGATCAGCATCTGATACAAGTGTGAACGACTCGCACACTCACATCTCTGGGACTCTGCCGAGCTAATTAAGCACCAATCTAAACAGCTCGTTACTGCCAGTCCCATGGCAACCAGCAGACTCCAGGACGCTGGGTGAGCATGGCACGGGTGCCCTTGGCTACAGGCGCTGAGGCACAGATATGTAACGCTACACTTCATTAGTCCCCTGAAGAACCCCAGAAAGCTCGCACGCATGCACAGACACACTCAGGGTCTGAAATTACACCAAAATGATTAGAACCTTCTCTGTCCACCTTTATCCATCAAACACATTTTAATGAATGCAGCACTACAACACTGCGTGTTTGATGAGGGACAGAGAAGTAAATAAGCAAGAGAGAAAGAAGAAAGACAGACGAAGTGAGGAGGAAGAGAGAGAGAGAGAGAGAGGGAGGGAGAGAGAGCGCGCGAGCATGTGTACGGTGCTGGGTCCGTGTATGCCCCTGCAGTATAATACCCATTCCGATTTTCCATTCACGTGGGAATTCATTATAAGAGGGCTGCAGGCAGCACAGGAACGCCCATGCAGTTGGCGCTATATTAACTTGTTTCTATTAGAGCGAGCAAACACACAGTCCATCTGCCTTCTCTGGCTGCAGGCTAAGCTCCAGCAGACACGCTGGACTGATTGGCGAGGTCTTTTCCCCAGTCCCTGTAGAGCGGGAGCAGTGGCCACTCAGGAGGAGCGGGGAGGCAGGCAGCTCTAGCGCCTCCCTTCTCTCCGCCACCATCACCGGCGCAGGACCCAAACGGAGGGAGAGAGGAGTTGGGTAGCAGCGCTCCACGCAGGAGCGGCGACCTTTTAATTTGAGTTTTTCAAGTGCGTTCGCTGAGATCAGGTCGGTCAGCTCCCTACGTACGAGATGAAAAAACAAACAAACAAAAAAAAAAAAGCGCGTGTGTGTGTGTGTGTGTGTGTGTATTCATAAATACTCAAGCTAAACACCACTGTTTGGTCTCGACAGGAGCAACTCAGTCACGGTAAAATCATGCTGACTTGGAGATTTTCCAAGCGGACGAGAACTTCAATCACTCTCAGGATCATGGCTTCCTCTGATGATGACCCACCCAGTGACACCCAGTCCTGCTCCCAATGACACCCAGTGACACCACCACTGCACTTCCAGCTCCGCCTTCCAGCCGGGATGCCACAAAGGAAGTTGGGGCGGCCGATCTCAGAGACCCAGGACAGGGCTGGAGGTGCTGGCGAGGGATGAAAGAAGCAGCCGGCCTACGGGGACGCGGCAGCGCTAAACGCCTCCCTGATCGGCTCCGTAAACCACAGCCTACAGCAGACCTGCTGCACCTCCATGCCTCCTATAGACCACACGGTCATTCTTAAACCCTCCTCGGTCCAACATGAAATATGCATTCTGGACTTCATTAGATACAAAGATCAAAAACAAATGCAAACTTGCTTTGAACTACTCTGAACCTTGGAAACATGGAGCTACTTGAAAACACGCACACCTACACACACACACACCCCCACGGAACAACCACCCAGAGACGGGCACCAAACACACAACCGCAGGGTACTTCAGAGAGCTCAGGAACCACTGGAACATTACTCACATGCTACACATTTATGGTTATTATTCAACATTACGTCTGCGTTAAGGGGCCTGCTGCATGCAACACACACACTCGTCTCTCTGTACTTATGTACAGTGAACTCGTCGCGATGTGCCCAGCGACAGGCCAGCAGGGGAGAGTGGTGGGGACTCACGGTGTGTGTTGTCAGCACCCTCGTCAGCCTCAACCACACTAACGGGAAGCGGAAGTCAGACCGTCAGTTCCTGTCCTCATTATCCAACCACCAAACACTCACTGGTAATCCAATAGAAAATGCAAATGGTAGGATTCTGTTTGTTCTATTGTTCAATCTCAGTAAGTGACGTTCACAGGGTCTGTGGTCTCACAAGCGTTGGAACATTCACAGAGACAGGGTTAGGGTTAAGGTTAGTGTGAAGAGAGCCACACCCACATTTCTTACAAGACCCTTCACACACGTTAAAACAAAATGAACTCTAAGAGAGGCCAAAGGCACCCAAGCCTGCAAGATCTTACCCAAGCTCCAACACACACACACACACACACACACACAACTCAGACTCACACACACGCACGCAGTGTTTGTTCTTCGTCCCCTAGACTGCAGCTCAGGTTTTCAGTCACAACACCTTCATCTTCATCCTTAGCACCATGCTCTCCATCACATACACACACACAAGCACAAATTCCCTTTTTCTACCTGGGCCCTCCTCGAACTTGTTTGTTTGTTCGTGTGTGTTTGTGTGTGTGCGTGTGTTTACCACAGCGTGGTTCCTGAGGCGATCCCTTCATGAACAACATGCAGGGTGCAGCGTTGATGAGTTTCTTCAGTCTCTCGTTAAGCTCCTCTTTAGGGACATCCCCCACCGCAGCAGGCCCGCCCCCACTGGACGCCAGCCGCTGCACCTTATTGGTCAGCTCAGGGGCATGAGCGCCATCCAGCCTGTCAATCTTCTCACCACCCTGAGGCCCATAAAAAATAAATAAATAAATAAGCAGCAACCCGCCACACGCACAAGGCTGGGGGTGAAGGGGGGGGGGGGAGACTCACACAACATTAATTTTTCAAACTGCTCGCCTGTTTGTTAGTTTAGATTGTTTGGAGTGGGGGAACAGCCGAGAAAGAAAGAGAGAGAGAGAGAGAGAGGGAGAGAGACACCCTAGGGCTCTTTGGCATGTTAAACTGTGAGTGGAAGGTGAATGGGCTGGGTGGGTTTAACCCCTCATTATCTCAGTTGATTCATCCTGACATGCTGAAGGTGTTTAATCGTTAAATCCGTCCACTGCTTCTCCAAGAAGCCCTGAAGCCTGACCTGAAATGACTTCACAGTTGATAAAGTCTATTCTACAGAAGGCCGAGCAGGATAGGAGAGTAGGCAGGTAAGAACTGAGAGGTGGTTGGGGTTTGGGCCGGGGGCGGAGCTGTGTATGACACACACACACAGATGTTTAAGTACTTATGTCAGCACCTGTCATAATAAACCCTGCCACACGATAAGATTCAACAGGCATTTGTCACACACACTACACACTACACGGGGGATAACACTGCCTGTGGTACTGTGGTGTGAACACAGTGCAAGTTAAGCTCTCATTCTGCATCCGGACCTTCCGCATCACAGCCTAGAGGCACAAACAGGCCTCATTAATGCCATAATGTTACATTTAGTCAGATTTCTTCCCAGACTAATTGTGTATGCAAAATATCTGACAGGTCAATTAAAATCATTTAAACATTTTAAATCACTGGCAATACTGGCCTGACAGCACTGGTTTATAGCAACAGGCAGGCTGGGCGTCTGTGGACGAGCCGAACGCACGACCTGCTCCGCTGCAGGAGCGAAAATCTCCAGCAACATCTGCTATAGGGGTGAAATCGTACCTTGAAGAAGAGGAAGGTGGGAACTGAGCTGATCTCATATTTCTCAGAGACTCCAGGGACCGCTTCAGCCTCCAGCTGAGAGACAGAGCGAGAGACAGAGGATGAGACAGACAGCGAGAATGAGACACAGAGAGAGCAAAGTGAGCAAGAGGAAAAGAAAGACAGAGAGGGTGAGACAGAAAGAAAGAGAGATTTCATTTTTCATTTTCCTGTTGGATGTGTGAGAGGGGGCACTACTGACCTGGTAAATTTCCAGTCATACTTAGCCAGCAGATACTAAACTCCATAAATCACCCAGGTCACGTTATGACAACATTAGCCATCCTGTCTGTAGTCTATACTGCAGCTCTGCAGTTTGGGCTTCTGATAACACCACCAAGGTGGAGAATCTGAGGCGAGAAGCCTCAGACAGACATGCCAACGGCTGGCCAAACGCAGACGTGAACAGGGACACCAACACAAACCAGTATGCTCACTGGATTTCAACTGATGTAACGATTGAAGAAGAAAAAAATGCATGCTAAGACCAAAGAACAGCACCGAAAGTGAAGCTACAACGTCCAAAAAAAGCTCATTTAGGTCATGAGGTAATGAGTGCTGCTTTCAGATCAGCAAAGCTCTAACTGTACTGCTGAACAAAGGTGACCCTGACCCCTGACCAGAACAGCCTCTAGTGGACTTGGGGACCCGAGGCAGGCAAAGACACTCACTGCCTCAGGCAAATGAGTAGCTTAAAATCATACACAATAAAGACTTCACAAAGACAGAGTTGTGAGCCATGTTTAAACACTGTAATTTAGCTCAAAGGGGGAAAAAAAACAATTGTTTAAAAAAATGTTCTTTTTAAAAATTAATATCACAAATCACAAGCAATAAAAAATAACATAAGAGCACACATCTGATGTGAGGGATGTCTTTCCCCCGGGCAACTGTCCAGCAACCAAGTAAAAAGATTTATAAACAATATGTGAGCATATCACTCAATAACGCACAATAAATGAAGTTCTAGTTTTACAATCTTGTAAAAGAAATATATAGTTTACTAGCCAGAGGACACAGCCTCAGGTCACATGGCCTTCCACTCCAGCAAGGAAAGCAAGTTTCTGAAATAAAGTAGCCAGGTTACCATAGCAATTCAATTCAAAACAAGACTTGAATTTCAACCTATATCTCAAATTAATTTGAATTTTTAAATTAACAGCAACCGCTCAACCAGAAGTGACTACTCAAAACCTCCTGATTCTGAACTACTGAAAATCAGCCTTGATGAGTGTTTGCAGATAACGTGAGATACAGCTGCACAGAGGAAGCTCTCCACTCCTAAAGCTGCTGACCTGAGCTAAGTGAAGCACATGTATTTACATACTGATTAAAAAAATCTCAATTCAGTGTAGTGAAACTACAAAGAAACTGGTAGTCATGACGGGCAGACCTGAAGCTGCCAGAGAACTTACCTTGATGAACATGGTTTGCTTGTGTTCTTTTGCCAACTCCTCCATCACATCGTTCATCTGACCACACTGTGGAGCCCATGGTGCGAAGAAATGGACAACAGCCAGGGACCTCAAAACAACAACAACAGCAGCATTCACAATAGTTCTCTCACTCTATCCAGCAACTATTATACTTGCATAGTAGTTTCACAACACTGTACAATTACTCACAAAATAACAACAATGATCTAGAGTTCAACAGCCCTTGATCATTTGACCTTGGATATTCTGATTATCACTACGCTGCAATTTTGTTTCCGACATGTTAAGCGTGTGTTCTTAATTCCTTGAGCTCAAAATGCATAGAAAATAGCTATTGTTCCCCATAAAGTTTGCGTTCGTCGTCAGGCCAATTATGCTCAGTGCTGAGTAGTCTACAAGCAGCTTCTGGAACTGTGAGAACGTTCTAGAACTGTCCTGTAGTATACATAACAGCATAAACACATGTGCATTAAAACAACCATTTCTGTTTTTTCGAGTCAAACTTAGAGACGCCTGTTAAAAATCGAGACCAACCGTGGGCACCTCATGTCACGCGCAAGCACTGTAAGGAAACCTGTGAAGGCTGGTACAGAGGAGAAGAGCCTCGATAGATAGCTGACCACTCAAGCAATTAATACTTCTGCATGGTAGACCCATCTAAAGGTTGCACTGGCAAGAAAGCATTGAAATATGTGACTGTGGAACACAGATCACCATTTCTAATGGCTGTAATTAGAATATGTCCCCACTGTACCATGTACTGCACTCAAAATGGTTTTAGTTGTGATTTCTGCCACTGGCTCTGTGTTGATCCCAGACATGAATACCTTTGTGCAAATTAATGTGGGAGGATGAAAACACCTGAAAACATTTTGATTGGTGTTTAACACATTTATTATGAAGGTACAGTAGGGTATCATATTCTGATGACTCCACATAGCATCTCCATTTCTGTGTGTTTCCTATTAGTAAAAGGAAACTATCAGTTGAATAGTGTGTGGTACTGTAGGTACAGTTTAAGAGTAAGTTCATTCAGTCTAATCACAGAATTCGGTGACCACAGATTTCGTTGTAACACCGGTATATTAGCGAGATAGTACGGATTGGTTTTTGCGTGAGCCCTAACATTTTATGTTTTTATAAGACACAAACAAACGTATACATTCTGGACCCATCACACAAGATCAAATAACCGGTAAACTAGGAAAGTTGTCTCCGTAGCTAGCTGCTGTCAAGCTAAACTGCACAGCTGGCTAGCGAGCTAAGAAAGGAACATGACTAGCGAGGAGCTAGGTTCAATCTCCAATCCTATAGTGATACATATAGCGACTTAACTAAAGTGACAATTATGGCTTACTGAACCTGGCGCTATCTGGTTTCTCTCTCAAGTCCATTACTGGAATCCCAACGCTTTTATGAACGACAGTCGCTAGCTGGTTGCCATCCTAGCTAACGCTAGCTAACTTCAATTATACTGCGAATTGGTGTTTTGCTGTACTGTCAAATTATGAACTGACAACGCCAGTAAAGCCTTTGATAACCTTACTGGAATTTAGTCGGGAGACGGCGATTTCACATACTTGCCCGCTTTTTTTAACAGTTCTTCAAACTGCTGCGGTGTTGTTGCGTCCGTGAAGTTCGCCATGTTTTCAGGCAAATATATTCGCTCACAGATTTACACTGTTTTCATTTTACTAAGGCATTACTAAGCTATCCACGAGAAATTATAGTAAAGCGACTAAAACTAAAATTGTAACCTAGTAAGAAACGCCAATTATCGTCGTTTCAATGATCGGGACGTTTTTATTCTTCACGTCTTTCGGGGCAATATTAGGTATAGTTAAAACGTTACGGATTGACTCAATCACGTTCACTCGATATTGTAACATGAATTATCCTGATAATTGCACATGATGGATCAAAATTTGTGGTATTACGGGTAAATAAAAACATGAATCACATTCTTTTGAATGTAAATATATTTATTCTTTCATTTTCTGGTCTTATTGTGCATGAGTCTCGTTCAAATTCTGTGCAAGCAGCACTTATGAGATATTTAAATGAGCTGTTATAAAATATCCGGTATAACAGTCATTTAAATATCTCATAAGTGCTGCTTGCACAGAATTTGAACGAGACTCATGCACAATAAGACCAGAAAATGAAAGAATAAATATATTTACATTCAAAAGAATGTGATTCATGTTTTTATTTACCCGTAATACCACAAATTTTGATCCATCATGTGCAATTATCAGGATAATTCATGTTACAATATCGAGTGAACGTGATTGAGTCAATCCGTAACGTTTTAACTTTAAATTGATAGGTTGCTCTTTCGCGCTAAAGCCTACTTTAGCCAATGAGAATGTCTTATTCGCAATGCAGCCGCCCCGCTTGTCTATCTTCCCATCTTATTGGTTGAAGCGCCTGTATGTTACAAACCATGAGAACAACAGCAAAAATTAAAAACCGGAATCAACTTCAGAATCGCGAACGAGCAATTTTGAGGTAGTCCACGTTGTTTTTGTTTTGAACCGAAGAAAGTATATTAGTATATAGTAAAATATAGGAACCAAAGTGCCATCTTCAAGCAAACAAAAACAAGAATATTGATGAATGGTGGGTTGGATTTTCGGTTTTGATTTCGCATTAAAAAAACTAACAAGGATTTTGTGATTGTAGCGCTTCCATCTGAATCATACGGCAAGGACCGTCCTCAGTGACCTGAGGTCATTAGTCCCTGACAGTCGGGAGAGAGAGGGCAGCCAAAGAAATCATCTCATCATGTCCATGGATTATATAACTCCTCTCCTGCAGAACAAGAGACGAGGCGAAGAAAACTACGAACAGTGGGAATGCCAATCGGTAAAGATCTTGATTCGCTAAGTGTTTACATCTTAACTGGCATTGTTGCCTTGGTATCGGCCCGTTAGCTACAGATCTTCAAAGATAACTGACATTAACAGGGAGCGACTTTGAGCTATTATTAGCTTCTACATATTACAGAGACATTTAATTTTAGACATAACTAAGATCGCTTATGATACTATACAGAATGCCGTTTGCTCGTGGTCGTTTGATTATTTTTATTGAACCACATTCGATATGTCATGATCTCCATTTACATTTCTTAAGAAAAGAATGTGCGCCGGACTGGGAAGAAGTGTCCAGATTGAATATGGTGCCGTGACAGACCGTCAGGTTGATACCCGGGAGCCTCCACTAGTCCGCCCTCCAAACGTCAGCAGCACCACTCACCACATCACCACACCGGTAGGGTTCTTGACCATGACATGTTGTCAGCTGTTTTTTCATTGATCAGGTTTCACCCAATCGACTTTGAGCCATTAGCACAAAGTGTTAGTGCACTATATAGCGCATAGTGCACTACTTACCGAGACTGACCAACAGTTGCTATTATAAAGTGCATCGGACATTGTCTCTGAGCGTGATCTAGTATGGGCGTGTGGTTGAAAATGAGGGAGCCTTTCTGAAACGTCATCCTGTTGTCGAGCTAGAGGACATAGACTGACATGGTATATAGAGAAGACTGCTCTACTTCCTTTAGACCGTTCACATACACTGGGAAAACAAAGCCAATCAAAAGTTGTGGGACCTAAACTGGAAAGACTGGACTCCCACAGGTCTAAGCATAGACTCTGCTACAGCTGCACTGCTGGGCAAGAGTCAGGCTGCCCTTCATGACACTATATATAAGGGAAAGGACTTTTAAAGATGAAGAGTAGAGAGTAGACATCTATATGCTTAATCAGTGGCGATCAGTCATCTAAACAATAATCTGAGGTATGATGAAGCAGTCAAGAAGCCATAGATCCTTTGTTCTGTAGACTGCGTCCCTGTCCCCCTGCCAAGTGTAAACATAGACCACGCAACAGAGAAAGGCATTATCAGTGAAATGTTCTGGTTTAATGGATAAGTCGTGTGAACGTTGAATAGCGAATTCCAGACTAATTTGGCCACTCAACAGGACCCACGGAGAGAACACCAGCTTCACTTTACACTCTAACATGGTGCACACTTTCAGTTTGAGCTTGTCCACTTGTGAAATTGGAGCTAAAGCTGAGTACAATGTCACAGTGACTTTGAGCTCTGAATCATGCTTGTGTGGGCTCTGCAACAGGGTGGCAGTGTTCAGCTGCAGTGCTGTTCCAGATGCCTCGCAGGAGAGCCGGTGAGATCTTGGGCTCGCTCTCTCTCTCTCTCTCTCTCTCTCTCTCTCTCTCTCTCTCTCTCACAGCTTAAGTTCACCATTCCACCCCCGTAACATTTAAGAGAGTTATGTTGGTCTGGTGATGACTAGGAATTACATGTAAGCACAAAAAATAAACATACTGTTTATTGTTAATATTTTAATTTGGTAACTCCATGCTTGCAGTAAGTTCATCCTTATGCCCAGAATGATTATTGCAATGAGACTTTGCAATTTTTTTTTCTGTTTTACTTTTAAATCTTTGATGTTGCATGCTGACAATAAAGGCATATTTGGACCCATTTAGCTGCAGTGTGAGGATGATCTTGCTTTACTGGTCCTTGGGGTCTGCTTCAGAAGATGCCCATACATATGAATATCAATTTACAAAGGATAAATGAACATTTCGTGCAAAACAGCACGTGTGCTATGGACAGGCAACCTCTGCCACATCCGTGTTTGTCCTGTGTGTGTCTCCCAGGGCCATATAAATCATATCACGCAGAGGTATTGATCGTGAGATCAGCCGTCTGGTGGAGGAGAAGAATACAGCAGAGGACTGAAGAGAACAGATGCGGAGATGTTGCCTGCACACTGTTCACTCCCCATCACCCCACACGCTGTTCACTCCCGATCACCCCACACGCTGTTCACTCCCCATCACCCCACACGCTGTTCATTCCCCATCACCCCACACGCTGTTCACTCCCCATCACCCCACATGCTGTTCACTCCCCATCACCCCACATGCTGTTCACTCCCCATCACCCCACACGCTGTTCACTCCCCATCACCCCACACGTTGTGCCTTGGCAATCTTTTGCTGTCACAAGCACTGTACAGCTCTATGATGATGTAGCTTTTCACTTGTATTAGCACTTAAATGACTGATTTAATGGAAAGGTTTGACCATGGGAGGGAAATTAGTACTAATTTCATGTTCTTACATTCAATGTGAATGGTGATTTAAATTCTACTACAGTGTAGTTTGTAGGTAATTCAACCCCTATGATTTACAGATAGCCATAGGAATGAGCAGGTCTTCCACAGGGATGTGTTTATTTAGCACAAGCTAAATGTTGTTGTGTAGAGATGCATACTATGTCTTGATTTTACCAAAACATTTCACAACAACATATTTAATTGCTTCTGTGGATTACTATAAATTTTTGTGAAAACTGATAAAAGGAATACTTTTGAGTTAAAGTAACTGCCATTTCAAGTGCAGATTTCCTCATTTCTAACAGAATATTTATATTCGTTTATCACCCTGTAAAATCACTCTAGTGGTTGAAATCTTTAAATAATTGATACATTTGTGCTAAAATGAAACTAATGTACAAATATTAGTACTTTATATAGTACAAATAGATATTCTAAATTTGTAAACCTTTCTCTGACAGAATTACTTGTGAAGATCAAGAGTGCTCAAGAACATGTGCTATCTTGTTATATTGTCTCTTTTTTTAGTATGTACTTATGTAACATATTTGACATAAATAATTTAAATAAGAACGTGTTTGTGCTTTAATTATGTTGGTTGTAACCTAAACTGTATATAAACTTGTGTATATAGTCTAAAGTTGTAACCTTGGAATCCGATTTACCGCACACAGCAGCATTAGTGATTTTCATAATGAACACTAGATGGTGCTGTGCCCCTCTTAAACTGCCATCTACCTACCATAATGCACAAAGGGACACACGTTTCATTGATGCAGTGCTGAGGACCTTATTTCAAGCTTTAATGTTTAATCTCAAAATTATACGAACAAATGAGAAGGGTTTCATGTGGTATTTTATGAACAGTGGAAATGCATTATTAAATAGCCTATATTAATAGGTATGCTTAATGCAAGTATGAGTCCATGAAAAAGTGACCTGTATTCTATTTGGTTCATCTATAATGTGTATTGCTAATAACGTGAATTATAAATATTACAAACTGTGCTTTAGTCTTTGAATAGAAAACCAGTGTGAAAATACTTTTGACTTTATTGTGGTGCTAACGACAAGCAAGGCTGTTCATCTGTAGCCTCAGAGGAGATGTACTTCTCAATTCGACATGTGCATTCTTCCTTCAGCTTAGCCTCCCCACACTACGACAAGCGCTGGTGTGCGTGGGCTGCCTCATAAAACAGCCCTCCTGTTTGACACACTTATAATTGCGCCTGGGTTGCCATGAATTCATAAGTCATAGTTTCTGCTCTTGTAATTCATAAAGGAATTATTTCAGCTCATAAGAAGCAGTGGGGATAGGTGGAAGTTTGTGGTAAGTCAACCAAGATGGATTTGGGTGTATTACCAGCTCAATCTTCTCTGTCCTCCCCCCAGTGCTGCCTCTTGTTGCCTGAGAAATGAGAGAGAGAGAGAGAGAGGGAGGGGGGGGGGGCCCAAGTGCAGGCAAAGCTTGACCTCCAGGGGCCGGCTCTTGCAGCCTAGATTTTCAATAATGTGGGACAATAAGGCTTAGCCCCCTAACCTGCTGCAATATGCTACAAGTGTAAAGAGCTTAGCCACTAATAAAGGAGCCAGTGAGCACGAGAGGGGGGGGGGAACTCATCTTCAAAACTCATATTTGGAGATGAAGTGCGGCAGCACGGCCCATAAGAACACTTCATAAGGGTAGTGCTGGGGTCTTGAGCAGGGGACACGCGCAGATCCACACCGGCCAAGCTTGACATCCGCCATTTGACATGTTGGATATGAATGAAGGCTGTGCTTTGATCCCTTCAGAGGGTTTATGACAGGTGCGCATCTGTTTGTTTTGATGTCCGTCCTTTGGCCTCATAAGGACACATCTGCGTTTGGCCTGACACGCCTCCTCTTCCGTGAGAGAGCCAGGTTGCTGGGGTGCTCCTCTGGGAGGTGAGGGGCGACCGGCTTTATTGCGGAGATCAGCGGGTCAAGGAGCACGAAGCACACAAACTAAAGGAACATTTTCACCCCTGTGTTTTTTTTTTTTCCAGTCACAAACAAGAACATGAAAACCTAATTGAGAAATGAAACAAATTGTGTGTGTGTGTGTGTGTGTGTGTAAAACCTCTTTGAAATTTGCCACGAAATGACCCGGGGAAGACGGAGCGGCTTCAGGAAGCAGCTCACTGCGTTTAGCTCCGTGTCCTTTCAGTCGCAGGCTTGAAAGTTCCCAGTAAAAGAGAATGAAGGAAACATGCCAGAGTGACAAAATCAGTTTTACCTCCTACGCTTCCTAAAGTCAAGCCTGCTTCATTCATGCGTGGGTCCTTTGCTGGATCACATAGACTCTTACAGCCTTTCCACCTACTTTGTTTATGAGGCTTTGATCCACAATATTCCAGGCTAAGTTACACCCATGCGGTGCAAGGTGAACCTAACAGCATTGTTCCCTATAGGAACCCAATACTCGTGGAATCTTTCCTCTCTCCCTAGGAAAAAACTAGTCTCCTTAGTAACAGAATTCTCCAAAGATGCTGAACAAAAGGTCACGCACAAAGACACAATTTTATGCTCCTTTAATGAGTCAAATTTGCTCTTCCTTTCAGAAGCAGTCCCTGTGTTCACTTAAAGATGCATCTGCAGATTTTGCCATATAATCAAGACATGATGTAACATGCAGAAAATCATGTCATGAAATTATTCCAAATAACCGGTGCATCTGTAATCTATAACCCAGGAGAATGAGTGGTCGGCACATTTAATGAAGTTTATGTCTTCTCTTATTTTGTGATTATCTTAGCTGGCTACTGTGGCTGGGTGTTTCCTGTGCATCACACTGTAGGACGTGTCTCACATACATGAATATCATACTACTATGTCCATGAATAAAGAGTTTATAGACATCTGTGCATTACACCTGTGGAGAGGAATGTGTTGTGCAGTTACACTGTTTCATTCAAGCACTTAGACCTAATTCTAGAAATGTAGCTCTTTCAAATAGTTTAATCATTCTTACACACAAGTGGTTAATACGCAGTTACCTTGGTACTGTTAATCTTGGTACTGTTAAATTGCATCTATAAAAAGATGATTCGGTGATGGGACTGAAGACTGCACGTTGCTTTAATCAGATATGGTGTGATAAGGAATTTATAATCCTTTTTTGTGATTCATAAAATATATATATTTTTAATTCGAACATGAATTAAACATCCGTATAATGTTTACAACTTGAAATAAACGTAACAGTGTAAATCAACTGTGTAAAATAGAGTTTAATTCTTGCAGGCCTTAAACACGTGCACTACTTCTGTCACTTTGATCATCTGTGGCTTTTAGGCCTCCGCGGAAAATTTTGATTCAAATCGGCAATTAACCCGTGCAGTGTACTGTGGTTAAGACGTCGCTGCGTCGGTTGTTTTCGTGCCTTGTTTCTGATTTTAAGTACGTCACAGTCTACTATATCCTACAAATCTATAACTTCCCTTAATGCGTTTTAAAACGGAACAAACATCAAATAATGTTAAATGCAATTTATTCTATAACACCACACCCTTCAGTATTTTCCTTCTCCCGGGAACACAGACTTCAGCGAGTTCTTTTTTTTTCTCGCCTGAAAACAATGGCAGGACTGATGCTGGTATATTTTAAGGATATTTACTTAGCTGGATCACCTCTCTGACTCTCACTGAGCCTTGACAGTGCTCGGAGCTCTCTTGACGCTCAAAGCAATCCCCACAGACCAGCGCAACATACATGAAGCCATGAAAGGATGTAGAACGCCGCTGCCGTGTCGACCTGTCAGTCAGCAGTATGCCTGCGCTAATGGCTGAGCTGTTGAAAGTGTTAGGGCGCGCGCAAATGCGCGCGCGCACGCGCACGCACACGCACACAAGTCTCCTGAAGTGTTTAACACCAGGTTGCGTGTCAGAAGTACAGCCGGGTTTGAACTGAGCGAACGCAGAAGACGACCAGTCGTTAAAGAAGCTTTTGCACGCGTTTCATCTAGTCTCATACTCCCGCTAAAAACAGTAAGCATATTATGAATTAATAATGCCAGTAGTGTTCACATAGCCTCGTGACTTGTTTCTGTCTAAGAATTTCGGTTGTAAATGTGTTTGGAGATGTTTACCAAGCAGGGCGCGCACACCTTGCTTTAAAGGTTAAATCAAATCCGAGTTAAAGAGGAGCGATCCCACAGCCGCTCTCCTGGGGGAGAGCTATCGGCAAAGAGAATTAAGACACGTGCTCTTCTACCGGAGGAAAAACTTCACAGTCCTGTCGATTCATGCTTACGCTGTCTCCCACATTAGAAACTTTATTCAACATAGCTCGTTTACCATCCGCACCCAAAGGTCAGGTGCGCGATGCTGGGCCTTTAATAATTACTTTAAAAACTACATTCAGTGCAAACGCAAGAGAAGCCTCGGGAAATGGATTCAGTCCGTAGTCCAGCCAGACATTTACCAAAAAAAAAGTGTTGAGTTGGTTGTTTGTGCGGTTGTGCTGTAATTGTTTGTTTAAGTGTTTGTACAGCAAAATCTAATGGTACAAGAGTTAGAGATGTAGAAAGTTTAAGTGCACATGGGTGTCAGAGGGTTTCCTGTACATCTGCTAAATAAACACACAGCGTTTGGGGGGTTTGATTTCTCCCTGCTGTAACATTTAAATGTTGACGATAAAGTAGTGTGCTGTGTCATTTTAGTGTTACAAAAACAACAACAACAAAAAAACAAGAGTACTGTTATTCTTTGAAATAATACATTAGGATACATACTTACATTACAATACTAAAGACATATTCAACATGCAAATATACCCAAAGTGCACAACACGATCCACCCCGTCTCTTCCCACATGCCCCTGTGTCTACTGCCACTGATTCTCATTCAGAGCTGATCTAGGGGAATGGGCAAGTGGAACCAACATTGTTATAATAATAATAATAATAATAATAATAATAATTAGGTGCTTCAAAAAAATTCACCTTACGAAAATAAGTATCAGCGAGGTCCCCATATTGTGCTTGGACCACTGTGGGCTTTGGGTTAACCCAGAGCGTTGGAAATGTACAAATAGTTGATTTCAGTGGGGGCTTCTTGGCGTTATAAAGCATTAGTGTTGCAGTAATACAAAAATCGACCCTGTCATTTGCAGTGACTCCCGAGTGGGGTTTTCATACACCCTAATAGAGTGGCACTGGGACAGAAGGGTCCAGATGATGAAATCCAGTGAAACTATGTCTCGTGTAGTCACTGAAAGGTTTAAGACAACATCGATAGACTCTTTTTATAGCACTTATTAGCTCTCTTGTTTTTATTTTTATTTACAAGTGTGCACACTCATGTGCATTAGATTTCATTGCTGCTTCATTGTTTATGAGTTTCTGGTCTTCTGTAAACACCAACTGGAAGCCTCACTGTAAGTATATCTCATGAATGTACAGCACGGGTTTTCAGCATTGTGTTTTATCTCAATGAACAAAATCACAATAAACAATAAACACATTCTTGGCTCGATCCCTATGATCAAAGCTTTGGTTGTTTAATCTAGCCAATTAATCTATTTATCACCAGTGTACTAATGAATATGCAGTCCATATGCTTTTTCTAACATTCTCCCTCCCTCCAAGCAGAAAGTAGGACAACTCTGCACATGGGTGATGTGTTTAGCACCACAGTCACAGTACCTCATGCCATAGATCAGCTCTGAGACAGTGACAGCCGAGTAAATGGAGATTAGTGCGAATGGGTGCCTAAAATCTCTCAATAACACATGCTCACAAGCATGTGTGCACTCACACAAAAAGACACACACACACGCACACACACACACCCACCCAAGACAACAATAGATGCGAAATTGAGGGTAAAGGCTTTGGAACACAGATGTTGAATTTCACTGTTTAATTTAAACATTCTCCCAGGTTTTTTCTTTTCCTCACTGCTTTGCCACTTCGGCGGTCCCCAGCCATTTGCCACACCGCTGTGCAAAGCTGACAGTGATTATTTTTAGCTTTTGCTTGCCGTTTTTCTTTTTTTTTCACAGCAAACTCTCTTTCCTCTTTCTCCGTGTTAATAATGTAGGATTCACACATTAAAATTATGTTTCTATTGTTCACATACTCGCGTAGAGGGTTAGCCACCTCAGACTCTAATCTACTACTCCGTCTGATCATGGGCCATGATCTCTTCACTATGTTCTATCATAAAGTACCCTTCCCTCACATTAAAGACAATATATAGGATTTGCTATTCTGTCTTTCCACTGACAATAAATGAAACATGTTCAAATGTTTTTAAAACCCTAAAAAGAAGGAGAAATGGAAGAAGAGAGGAGGGGAATGAACATGTAATGTCTCCATGAAACAACCCCGTCCCGTGCAGCCTTGAATGGATCTCCTCTGCTTGTGTGCTGGAGTCTGGGTGGAGCGCTGGGCTCTGCCCGTACGACCGCCTTCGCAGGGTGTAAGAGGACCCCACACACCTCCATCCGCTTCACTCCATCCAAGGGACTTGGCAGTGTAGCATGTGGTTTCTAGGCTGCTTCCACACAAATCCAGCCAGCTCCACATTACACAGGCTGCTGTTTCCTCGTAGAGAGTTTTAAACCACTCTGCAGCTCATTTGAGAAAATGTCAAACATAATCCCCTTTTTTTGGTGGGAAATGATGTAAATCAGAACTGACGCAAGCAAGGCAAGATATACGATTAACGTATTAAACAATATCCACCAATAATTATTCCACGTCATGATTCCCAACGTTGCATTCATGTTAGGGTTATTTCATTAATCCTTTATAGCTCAATAATATGTCATTACATTGCGACCTGATATAATGGTCATGTAATACAGCCCTCTAAGTGATTTCACTACCTCTGCCCTGATGTCATAACCAGTGGGATATGAATTACCATGTAATATTACAATAGCGGGAAGCGTGAACTTTGACCCCAACCTCCCCTCCTCACACACACACACACAGCATCTGGGGAATTGAATTTAGAGGTAGCAGAATAGTCCCTAATAGAGCTGCTTCATAAGATGCTACCAGTTGTCATTTTTCAGATGTTCAATCACTCTTCTTAATAGTTTCGATTTCAGATCCTGACCTTTTGGCAACAGGAGCAGTGGTATTCTGAAGAAAGAAAATTGAATGCGACAAAACTAAATCGTGCTTTAGCCAAAATGAAATTGTAGTTAGTGTTCAATGGCTAAAATAACAAAGCATGCATTTCTAAGTAATTCAGATTATGAATTATGTATAAACAGTGCAAACTGGTGTGTAAAAAACAATAGGATAATCGTCAAATTAAACCTTAAAATTATGTTGAAATTTATATCCTAAAACAGCAAATTATACAGTGATACCAATATTTTAAACCTATTATGTTCTGGTAAGACAATATGTCTGTTCACCTGATGTTTGATCTTGAAGTCTTCTGCACTCATTCGACTTCATGAGAACAGAAAACTCATGAGGATACATATAGTCATCTTGCAGAGAGAGCTACCCATGTTTATGCAGAGTTTTAATTAATCCAGTTATTCGGGGAAGTGAAAAAAAAATTGCATGACAGGATATTAGCGTTGCCATTTATCTTGCTAATGTGCAGCTAGAGCACTTAGTAGGTTTCCTAGGTAGGGAGTTAGAGAATGTAGGCACTTCAAGTTATAAGGCAGCTGTATTATCATTAACCTAAATGATTTGGCTTTTATTGCCAACATAGCTAACCTACTTCAGATAAGTGGCTAGCATCATATCTGCTGGCTGATGAATGTCTGCTGCTGTCATCTGTGGTGATTGGTTAAGTGTGATCCTACCCAGCCTTCCCATCCCATGAGCCCCGCCCACTCCACCACACCTGACCACAGCCAGCACCCGCCATCTTGAATCGAACCTCTGCCCAAAATGGGTGTGGCAGCGTCATCTATAAAGAATGAGCTGTTATAGAAGGAAACAGAAAGAAACATGTTATGAGGTCAGTATAATAGTTATTAAGTTTAGAATTATTTGGGTAACTGTAGTGGTGACTGCAGACCTACCCAGTTTATGCAGTTTGTGTTTGAAGTTCAGGTTCTTTCAGCTATGAACAGAGTTCTTGCAGATATTCACATCTTTAATTATAAAATGTGGTTAAACTAGAATCTCGTGCAATAAATGATATGTCTCAGTTTCTTTAAACCGTTTGTTTGGTATTTCATTATATAAAATACATTGTTTTGTCTTTTGGATTGGATGTTCAGTTCTTCCCCCATCCGACTGTACCCAGATTATTCAGTTGGCATTACGGATATATCTGATTGCTTGCTCTCTTTGACTCATCTTTGGGTGAATATTGGATGAATGTTCAAATATTCCGCAAATGGTCAAACATGCTTTAAATCACTGAAAGCACTGATCTAGATTTAGACTGTTGTAGATGGCTTAACAGTGTTGTAATTCAGGGTCCACGCAGAACACACAATGAGCATCTTATAACAAAGCATATTTTCATCTGACTCTTCTGAACAATGAATCAGGCCTCTCTGTCTTATAGATAGCACAGATTAATTTTTTTTAGATTATATTAAAAGATTCTTATTGCAATGAGCAACATGGTGGCACATATTTAACAGTATTTAACAGTATTTAACATTATTTAACAGTGTGAATATGATACAGGGCTGCATGAGTGTGCATGCTCTCATGGGCTTGTGTATTTATGGGCTAGTGAAAAACTAGTTACAAATCTGAGGCCACTACTTTTGTATAAGGTCAACTGCTTGTCTGCAAATCATGAAAAAGTAATCTGAGAAGGTTAGGACATTATTATCAGTATGTCTCTGCCAGTTTCAAGTGTGATGTCTTCATCATCAGCGTCATCATCATCACCGTCATTTTCATTTAATTATTATTATTACTATTGTGGTTCTTCTTCTTCTTGTTCTTGTTGTTGTTGTTCTTCTTCTTCTTTGTCTGTTATATTTGCTCTGTGTTGTTCTTTTGTTCCGATCGGTGTTACTGCTTCTTTTGTGGTACAGTAAAGTAAGTACAACGATACTTAAAATCATGATAAATGTTGCCCTTTTATTCTCAAAGATTAATACATTTAATAAAATGCCTTTTGTCATAATACATTTTCACTTTAATAATTGTTCAGAACCCTGCAGCCTTTAAATTGTTCGACCTATTTGCTTGTAATGGACCCAGAGAGCTCGTCACAACTTTAGAATTCGGGAGTGTAGGGTTATTGAGCCGCCGCAGGATCTTACCAATCACGCCTGTAGGGGGGGCACTGTCACCACATAATAGCCCTTTTCACCAGAAAATCCCTGAGAGTGACTTACCTACAGGGCAAGAGGCTGTTCGCATACAAATGACCTGCAGAAATAGACCAGTGGCTCTTCTTGGTTACCAGATGTTCATGATCATTTCCCTTCCAATGACTCTGTGATTTGTGAAAATAACTGTGAGGAAGTAGGTCAGTCGCGTCTCATCAAGGACGCGGTGGTGACAAAGTTATTGGACTTAGAGGTTTCAATAGCGAGAGTTCTTGGAGCTCCGTTTAAATCACTCTCGGTTGTGTGTAGGCGGGAGACACATTCGTCTCGGCGAAACAGATGACAGCGCGCGCAGGTGCAGCAGACGCCCCCGCACCTTTAATTACTGGGGTAAACTTTTTAATCACTGAGTTTACAGGATATATCCGAAATGAGGAGGAGCTGACCCGCGCGCTCTCTTTTCAGTCCCCATTTCCAGTGGATATTTTACATGTTAATTGTCTCGAATGGGTCTCGGTTTCTTTGCTCGTTTTTTCCTTCTCTTTCTTTATATCGATGTAGCCCGAGGCTGCGCCCGAGGCACTCAAACCGCCGAAGCTCCTCTCTTCATTTCAGTACCAGAATGAAAATGCTAATTATATGGCAGCCGAACCATTGACATAACTTACCATTTTCCCGTGTTAGCCTGTTTTCATTTAAAATAAGGAAGTTTGGCTCACACTTTATATTTGTTATAGCCAATCTAGTATACACAAAAGAAAAGAAACAGATAATAATAATAGTAATAGTAATAATAATAATAATAATAATAATAATATCACTGTTCATTCTTATTTGCTTTAGACAGTCATTGTATACACGCATTCTTTGCGTGTATATCGTATACGTATCATGTCTGTACATAGGTTACCATTACAATACACTGCGTGGCTGTACTCTTGCAACAGACTGTAGGTTACAAGGAACAATGTAGATATTTTTACAAATATAATTTCTTATTAAAAGCAGCATCTGTTCAAGCATGCTATGCCTTATCAAAGACCGCGCTCCAAGTTCCAAGTTATTTCCACTGACTATGTAGCCGAACTTATAATTGCCGCCTGAATTGTATTGGGACATCTGGACCGAGTGTATCAAAGCTTGGAAAGCAGGTCCCAGTGGCTGCAGAAAATCTGAGTTAATTAGTGCGATGCATGTTTAATTAAAGCCAATTACAATATCTAAAATTACCTAATCGAAACCTGTTTTTACAATGAAGGTGCCCTGAATTCCTGCTGCTCACCATGAAATAACTCCAGCAGACACATTTTGTAAAATTTTAGCAATTTGGTTTAGTATGTGGGATGTATTATTATTATTATCATTATTATTATTATTATTGTTGTTGGTGGTGTTATTATTTATTATTATTATTATTTGTATTATATTTTTATATCTGCAAATAAAGACACAATGAATGAAGCAGCACGTAAAACAACCATTCTTCTGGTTTATCCTGCCTTTGCCACAGAGCTCTGGGCAGGACTGTATTTGTTGTTTGATGCCACTGTCGATAATTTGTTCTGCTTGGAACAGTCTTTATCCGCTTCAACATGGTCGGCTGGCCCGCACAAGGCCACTTAGGTGAAATACTAAGTTCATATAATCTCAGGCCTTTCTAGTTTTTGTTTGTTTTATTTACGTATGCATCTGCCGTAAGAAAATAGTTTAAAAATAAAAATTAAAAACTGATTGAGTTGTGTAAAGTCCCTAATGAAGGTATATTGATTGATGGATGAACTGTGCCAAAATTCTGTGTTTGTGACTGGGATGGGTTTTGGACCTGTAGTCCACAAGCCCAGCAAAAGGAGGCGCTCTTTATCAAATTTCAGGAGAAAGGTCGGCAGCAGGGGCAGAACGCCATGCAAATCCCCCCTTGGAAAAACCACCACTCTTCCGTTCCCCTGACTTCCCTTCCAAATGCATTTAAGATCACAAAAACGTCTATTTTATGTCTTAGTATAGATTAAAACATCTTAAAACATCTCGGCTTTACGTCTTCTTTCTTTCTATCTTTCTTTCTTTCCTTCTTTCTTTGATTGCAAAATTTGCAAACATTTAACACTTTACATTTTTGGTCATGTGTATTCCACAGTTTGTCTGAAATTCGTAATTCGTCTTTGTTACACACTTACATATAAACAATTACCCTGTGTAGAGAAGCGTGCTTTTTTATTTTCAGGTTAAATACATATTCCTCTTTTATAACATATGTTAGATATTTTTCCTTCCGCGACAACAATAACTATGAATTATGGTAGGCAATATATAAAATCAACGGTAATAGGACTTCGCAAGGAACGCTGCAGGATAATATTTTACACGCTCCCCCACTCTAACCATTAACTATGCCATTAGTTGTCATTATCAGGGCGAAACCTATAAAACATATGCAACAGTTTACAAAAGCAACGGTGAATGATTGATTTAGTCCGTTGGTAGTCATGTGCTGGCGTTCAGCATCTGATTTTTATCTGACAGAAGCTAACGGTGCTCTCTCTTTCTCTCTCTCTCTCTCTCTCTCTCTCTCTCTCTCTGACACACGTACGCACGTGTGCTCGCGCGCGCACACACGCACTAGGCTTTACAATTTATCTTCCAATGTGTTATTGTTATTGTAACACTTTGTACTTTTGTGCAGAGAAAGCGCAAACAATTCAACTTTACTTTCTTCTGTGCCTATTTGCACTTTGAACGGAGTCTTACGGGGTTTACCTAAAGCACTTTTGATGGCGTGAAACATTCTTATTGACATCATTATTGTTTTCTGTCCTACATCTCCAATTACCCAATGCGTCAACGCGTTATACTTTTCGAACTGTGCTGTTGCCTCGTGGTCCACAGATTCCTCTGTGCTCATACGGGGGCGTTTAGGGTTGTTAATTGTGGGTCCACAGGAGGTCAACAAGCTATTCTATCGATCTCGAGCACATGTGAGCTCAAACTTAAACGTTTACATTTGCATCTCTCGTCATCTGCAATATCAGTCAATGTGGACCAAGATCTTCGCGCTCTTTTGCTGAGTGTACACGATGACCAAACGCTTATTTTGAATAGCCAGTTATTTATTCCCGTATAAGAAAACACAAATAATTTAATTGTGCATGTCGGCGCAATCACAAATCCCACACATTTCTTCCCAACACGTCGACAATTGTGGCACAGAGACATCAGGCCCCATCTACGTTTCTGTATGAGGACTAGGTGTGAAATCTTGCCCTGTATAGAATTAACGCAGGCTATTGTTATCCCGCTCGATGCAGGAAGCCAAAGTGACGTTTCAGTAGCTTTCTGCTCAGAGCTTTTCTGGAGGTTTCTTTCCCTCAAACCACAGACTCAGACTTGAGGGTGATTTGGCCGCGCGGGGATGTAAATAGGAAATCCTTGTGTGTTCACGCGCTCGTTGTGCGCTGGTATGATGCGCGCAGGACAGCTGGGCAGTGGCCATCTGACTGACTTTGCCTTGACATCTGGGAAACCTACTGGTGTGTGGCACGCGAATCGGTTGATGTCGCTATTTAAATGCAAATTTGTTGGGGATCATTGAAGCCTCAGCCCGTAAATTCACACAAAAGGAACACTTCGCACACAATAAGGAGGAGGGTCGTTTCTTCGGGAGGTCTTGGCAACACCAAGCAAATCTTATTCAAACCCACAAACCTTCTGCCTGACTAACTTTCCCTTTGTCCAGTGTTCGCTGTTTGCACACTTTACACATAAGATCTAACATGGGTGGCAGGACAACTACATAGATTTTACAACGCCATAACAGCCCAATTATTGGTACACGTACCATATTATTATTATTATTATTATTATTATTATTATTGTTATTATTATTATTATTATTGTTATTGTTATCCTCCTCCTCATTATTATTATTGTTGTTGTTGTTTTTGTTGTTGTTGTTGAGTGTACTAAATAATATTTTAGAAATAATATAATTGTAAATGAATAGGCTAATGAGTTTGCTTATAATTTAACAGGTTAATAGATTTGATTTTACATCGCTTAATATTTACCCTGTCAGTATATGTCATAATATTTCAGATATCACTAAATATAGGCTCACGTCCTATGTTTATTTAAATTATTTATTTGATTATTTATTTTAAATCTCCAACAGCTACATCGAATAAATGTTTTTTTTTCATGATTAAGACCAAATGCACTTTATTTCAAAGACGGCCGGTGATTTTTCTCTCGACGGAAGCGAGTCGAGTCAGAGTGAAAGTTGGCGAATTAAAGAGCGCATTTTCCACGGTTTGGGTCCGAGGCCAGATGAGCCTGGAAAATGAGCTAAGATGGATTCAGGCGCGGCGCCTGTAGTGGCGAGCAGCTGATTTGCCGTCTCTGGCCAGATGGCTTCTGAACACAGATTTGCATTCATTTTCGCCTAATATCTTCCAAAATAGAGGGGCAGCTGCATTTGTTGTCAAATAAGGTTTAAAACTCCTTTTTAGGACGGGATCGTTACCTACGCGATGGGATTGTTGAACTTTTCTCCCCCCTCTCTAGTCAACAGTATCAGCTTTAAAAGGATTTACGCTAAAACCCTAATTTGGTAATCAGATTGAAATCGCTTTGGTGTGTAATCTGTATTAAAGATACTGTAGATTACAGTTAGCAAACCAAAAAGTAACTATGATGGCAATTTAGGTGATCAGAACTAAACGGTAAGGTATTTACAACATAAATATACCTTGTAAAACGCTTTAATATTTGGTAATAAATCATATTAGGCTACCAATTATTCGGAACATGTCTGTTGTTGTAGGCTGTTTTGACTTATTATTATTTCTTACTTTTGATATAAAATAAACATCACATTTACAGGAACATCACGCTTAAAGACATGAAACACAGCATCGAGTTCATTTAGACAAAGAGGAAACACTTACAAACTCTTTGTAGCTACTGTGTTTGAAGAAATAAAAAGCGTTAACAGCGTAGCTGTATCAAAGTCATACTAAATCAAAGATAAATAATCGTATTTAAATTGTCATAAAATATAATTTTATTACTTACGTATTTAATTAGACGACCAGGCAAAGTAATGGATTGTGAGACGAGGCAAAAGCAACAGCTTTGATAATTCACTTATCTTTGGCAATAGTCATTAACCCCCAACACCAGCAAAATAGATTGCTCTCTAAAACACATCTCTCTTCTCTTCTACGTTCCTCCATCCCACCCTCTGGTGCACAGGGCTCCGGGTCCCTAGATAACCCACATCGGAGTTCGATTTTCGCCCATTAATTAAAATATTAACATGAATACACAACCTGCCAACTGGCAAAAAGAAACACCTTACCCCATATCACAAAAATAAGGGCTCGGCGCATGATTGTCCTTAAAACGCTCTATTTATTATAAAAGACTCGCCGGTTGCAGCTCGAGAGAGTGGACGCGGTGCATCCCACGAGTCCCTCCACAGTTTCAGATGCAAAACGAACGCGAATTCTAAGCGTTTACGTACATTTCAGCATGTGTAAGAGTGGAAGTGTGTTTGGACTTCGCGATGGAGTGCACGACACAGCCGAAGTACGTTTTAGGTTACAGTGCTTCTTGTTTTCACAACTTCAGATGCTGATTACGCCACGGTGCAGTCTATCGTGTTTTTTTTATTAGCAGTAGTTGTTGCTAAAACGCCAACTCGCATTCGCAATCAACAAACTGAGAAAGAATCGCATACAGATATCAGTTTGAAATGGTACCTATATTGATCAACGTGTTATGCATTTGATTCTCCAGATACGTTTAATTTTTATGGCAATATAGTGCCAATTAGGCATTTAAGATATCCATCATTGTCATTTGCATGACATTGTGATTGAGCGGATGACAAGGATCAATAATGATTTTATTATAAATATGAAAATGCAGTGTGTATGGAAGCGTCTAGCATTTATTGCGCCCCCCCTGCACGTTTTGCACAGACGACGAGTGTTCAGTCCTGTCTTAACCTTTTTGTTTGTTTTAATTTTTTTCTTCAAACTTTGCTAAACGTGCTGTTATTTGTTGCTTTTTTATGTCCGTTAAGTTGCTAAAAATATCACAGCACAAAGTCTTTCTGATATCAAAGCTTTGCATGTTTTCACAATAATGCTTTTTTCCCTATCTGGTGTTAACTCGACTTGCTCATTTTAAAGGGTGAAATCACAGTGCGTTCAACAGAAAAGTAGCGCGCTCACTCTCACGCAGTGACTCCTGTAGTGTGTACTCACGGTACTGGGTAACGCAGGCGACAGGAATTGTCAGTCGCCCATATTTGGTCAAAGACACGCCCACAGCGCGTCATACTCTGACAGCGTGGATCCCGTGGGTCTAGAGTTTTGGCTCCCGGGAAAGGTTCCAGTCCTAGGGGATAGAGGGTTGAGTTTTGTAGGCTTCCATCCATTCTGCAAGACGCTAAAGGCCCCTCATCAACCTCTCCTGTGTCCGGGAACACCTCCATGGTAATCATTTTTTCGTTTATTTGTCTTTTGGAGCCGGAGCGCCTTGCCAGAAGTGGTCGATTCAGCAGTGTCCTGAAGCTTTTTTGATGCTGTTGTAGGATGACACAAAGCTAAGAGCATCACCACCACACAAAGTTACAAGAAATGTTTAACTGAATTAAAAAGAAAGAACAACAATATCCAGCTATTGCAGCGACTTCTTCAGCGGGACCTCAATCCAACAAGCTGTTGAGAGGCTTGAGAATCCTACTCACTAAATCGTTCATGTCGTGCCAACACAGGACGGGCTGAAGAAGGAATCAAGACTTGTGAACTGGGTTTTCTCTTTTTCAACAAATCACGAACAAACTCTTATTGATATCCGGGTGTCTTCTGGAGGAACGACGCGTCCGTTAAGAATTTTACTTTCCCTTTTTGGCTGGAGCTGGTTTGCACGCCAACTGTTTTAATGTTTGGAATTCAGGAAAATATACCAAGAGGGGGGACGACTATGAAAGAGGAACCGCTGGGCAGTGGGATGAATCCGGTCCGATCGTGGATGCATACAGCTGGGGTAGTGGATGCTAACACAGCCGCCCAAAGGTACGTTTGCCAAATCATCCGATTTTTAATGCATTTCTCAGATCGACCCTAAATCCCCACTATGCCATGTATCAATTACAGCCTCCCTGTGCACCTCTTCACCGCGTTCCCCTGTTCATTACATCATATTACTGTTTAAGTGACAAATCAAGAATTCTCCCGTCTCGGAAAAAAAACGTGCTTTTACCGGCTCCAGTGTTTTCATTATCTCTATCTATCTCAAGTGTATCCTCCCTGTTTAACCGACATGGTTTCTTATTTTCCCCCGCAGCGGAGTCGGTCTGGCTCGGGCGCATTATGAAAAACAGCCGCCATCCAACCTCAGAAAATCCAATTTTTTCCACTTCGTCTTGGCTCTATATGACAGACAAGGCCAGCCCGTGGAGATCGAAAGGACGGCTTTTGTGGACTTTGTGGAGAAGGAGAAAGTAAGAACCACTTTGGAATACTGCTTGAATTCCACCTTTAAGTTCCACTGCACGAGCCGTATAGCAGAACTAGGTCGTGGAAACACGTGCGCCATAAAGAGTTCTGATGTGAATCGTGGATATTTGAGAATTTTACACAATCCAATGTAAAATTATTTGGCGCACAGTTGCCAAGAATAATTATAAATTTTTATAGAAACATGACATTACCCATCTTGTACAGACAGTTCATGCAAAACAACACGTAGATGTTTTCAGCACGTAGCCTCACTCACCAACATACACAAAAGTACATGATCAAACGGCAGAATGCCAGAATGTTCCAAAATATACCAGAATATTCCAAAATATGCCACAATATGTCAGTCTGATTCCAAACAATGCTTATTTTCAGGAGCCAAACAGTGAAAAAACTAACAATGGGATACATTATAAACTACAACTTTTATACAGCAACGGTAAGTCAGTAACTCCAACTTCTCAGTACAGATGTTGACAGCAATCGTGGAATAATAATGATATCATTTTCATCGGCAAACGAGGTCTAATTTACACAATGTCAATAGGCTACTTTTCTTAAATTACCGTTTGCTTTTGTAAGGTTATTTTAAATGTCTGCATTTTATAAATGTTCCAATATTGTAAAAATGAAACTTTTATTCAACCAGTAATTGCTTGGCGACTGTTTTATATATTAGTTTAATTCTCGGCGCTTTTTAAATATTTGGGAACAGTTTATAATGCCAAACCGAGATTTTGCGTGGTGGTAAAATAAAACGTCTCGCTCGGCACTCTCTGAATGAAACAACACTTTTTCACAGGCGTCAGAACAGAACAGGATCTTTATGTACGGTTAATCGATTCCATGACAAAACAGGTAAGAACTTGATTTTTTCTCCTAATTAGCTATCATGCACTTTCCCTCAGCGAATGTTCTGTGTAGGATGTTGCGTGTTTTCGGCTGCGTGGCTTTGGCGCTTGTTGGCGGTAGTTTCATTAAATGTAGATTTTCCCTATCATGTAATGCTGTGAGCGCGCTTGTTGTTTTTGGATAATTTATTGCGTATTAATTTGAATGTGCTAGTCTGTGTGTGGGGGGGGTATGACTGAACACGCGTTTTAAACAATTACGCCTATAAATTATAGGGGTAATATACAGGTTTCATCAATGGCTGCTCTCTGGATGTAGGATAAAATAACCTCTCGTCCTCCCCTCGTTATTATTCGGGTCGTAAGCTCCAGGGGTCTCCCGATCCCGACCATTCTTTATCATTTACTGCCTTCGCGACACTCTAATTTATTTGATATGTTCTGCATTAAGTTAATCACCCTCACTTTCAAATATGGAGCATAACGGTCAAAATCCCCATTTCAGTTTCTTGGGTTTAACAAATGTGATTCAGTTGCACATAATTATTCATGTATTACTATCTGCGAGACAATTCATTACTTTTAAGAAATTGCTTCGTCTGTAAAATGAAACATATTGTTAACACTAGTCGGTCTTCTAATGTATTCCTAAATTTGTTTGCCTTTACATCTGTATTATATCTAGACATTCAATTAAAAATATTGAGGATTAAAAATCAGCATTTATTGGAAAGTCAGTCTTATTTAATTAGGCATGTATATATATATATATATATATATATATATATATATATATATATATATATATATATATATATATATATATATATTTATATTGATATATTATTCAGTACGGGTGTCAAATAACGTGTATTACGTATGGCCTTGTACAGATTGTCGCCTTTGGTCCTGTCTGTTATCATATGTGATTTTAGGAGGGTGTAAATGATAAAACGCGAGAAAGACACTTGAGTTGATATTATACTGTCTCTATAGAAGGGTTAATGTTCTCAGAAATCACTCTCCTAAATTTTAAATTCTTATTTTTATTGTAGGCCTCACAGGTTTAAGAGGTAGCAAACTTCAGTGCTATAATTTTAAGTCCGTTGTTATTATGTTTATCGTGTTTTTCCCGGCAATGCATATGTGACGGCCAAAACACGAAAGTTTATTCTCAACCTTCGTCTAATTGGTCTGAAAATGATCAAAGAGTCAATGGAGCTGAACAGCTGGGTTATGGATTTCCGTATTTTCAGCGAAGGGTTGGAAAATAAATCATGGCAATACAGATAACAAAGTCACGTCAGATAACGATATCGCCTTAGAATGACAGACAAATAACTTACCCTCCTTTTTAAAGCTTTGGATGTGAGACTGATGAGATTTTGTCACCCGGAGTTTAATGTTCACACTACACTTTTTAAATGTTCAAGTGGTGATTTATGAGCAATTTTTGACAACTGAATTAAATATAGACCAGCACTAATCAGACAACCTACTTTTAAGTTTATGGCGAAAGTGTGTGTGTGTTTTTGTGTGGAGGGGTATTATACGTTTTTGGGGCGTCCCTTTGTTACTCCTGTTATTTTATACAAGAACGCGTGGCATATCAGAGATTTAGCAGCCCTTTAATAAACGGGTTTAATTTCGTCGCGAGCCCCGCTTTGGCTTTTGTACTCACTGGAGTGGCGAGACAGCTCGCGCGGCTCTGGGCACACGCGGGCTCGTTGGAGTGTGTTCTTGCACAGTACATCATAGACAGAGCGAGAGATGGGAGGGAGGGAGAGAGAGAGAGAGAGAGACAGAACGAGCAAAAAAGAACTGAAGGCAAGCGCACCTACAGCTCTACGCCATCTGTTAAAGCCAATGCTCAAAAATTACTCAACCGTACCCCCGACACCGCTTTTTATCCAAAGAAAAATCATTGTTAGCGGCTCAAAATAAACAACAGATTGCCCATTAGCACTTTCCCCTCAAATATCTGCAGATTATAACCGCGTTGATGTGTACGGTTATGGGTATTATTTACCGAGGCCATCTGCATCTGAAGTGTATGATGTATGTGATTTCTATGATCATTTTGAAATAAATTCACCATCGAGCTAAATTGTAGCATATGTGCCTCTTCATTTATAAAGTGTTATTAATGTCACATTATTTATCATCACAATGGAATGCCAAGCGTTGATATTAATTTAAAATAGATTATGCTCCATCACACTTATTTATGTAAATATGAAAAACGTTATCGTATTATTATTATATTACTATTGTATATATATATATATATATATATATATATATATATATATATATATATATATATATATATATACAATATATCATTTTAAATTGAACAAAAATATTGGCCATCAAATCACCTATCTATCTATCTATCTATCTATCTATCTATCTATCTATCTATATATCTATCTATCTATCTATCTATCTATCTATATATATATATATATATATATATATATATATATATATATAAATATAAAGACTCACATATGGTTAGTATGGGTCAATGCCAGAATTGTAACATTGTAACCTTGACTGCTTATAATTTTATTTCCATTTATTTTACCTATTGCAGTCCTATAGTTTGCTTTTTTCATAAGCGAACATTTACATACTAGGTATAATTCCGTTGTTAGCAAGTTTCTCACTAATTTCTCGTTTTGGTTTTAAGGCTATTATTTATGAAGGCCAAGACAAAAATCCAGAAATGTGCCGAGTCCTCCTCACACATGAAATTATGTGCAGGTAAGGAAATATATATCATATATGACTTAGTTTGCTTGTTTACTGCAAATTTCATGGGCGATAGGCCATATGTCCTTTTGATATTGCTTATTCATGATTATTTGTGTTGTTATAAAAATCGTTTGAGAAAAAAAATGTTATGCTGAAATACCCTACTGAACGTAATGTATTCATAAATAGCAATTTGTCCTGCATAAGATGAAAAGCTTTCAAATGTTCAAAACGGTCTATGGCTGCTTTTGAATTGTGATTTACGGGTTGCGCGAGTCCTGCGGTAGCCCCACTTTGTCCACGTGCGCGTGGAGAAAGCTATTACATGATCGCACGTGAAAACAGGCCACCGATGACACCGGACTCCGGAATCATTTGACTGGACACAGGCTGTTAGCTACTACAGAAGCGTCGAAAGTCACACACACCGACACAGGCTATGAACACCGCTTGAAACCGAAACTACCTCCTACTCCTGCCTTTTGTAAAACGTGACTTTGATATTCCGCGATGTAACCTTTTAAATGGTTCTTAAATTTTTTTGGTCGCTTTGCGATGATTGGGGAACTCGCTTTGCTATTTAATTGCTAATTGATATTATCGTATGAGGTTAGAACAAATTATATGTACTCTCCTAACCTGTAATGAGTTTGACAAGAAAAAATAAAATCGACACGATGGGGGAACAAACAATCCCGTTTTACCCAGCAGCGTCAGGCGTTAGTAACAAGCGTACAGGTCATGGTGCCATGGCATTTTCTACCATGGTCTCCCATTAGTGCTCCGTCAGTTGGGTTTCGGACTGATCTCTGTTTGAAGAGGCATTACCATACACAATGTGTTTTTTTCTGTGTGCTGCCTTGTTTCAGAGATAAGAAACGTGTTGTTATTGGTCGAACGGCGAGTACACGGAACTTTCACAGATGTGTTTTTCACTGGAGGTCCACATACTTGCTTTAATCACTTTAGCTGTCAGCTTAGAGGAGCTTTACATATTTTCCATACCATATGGTGTTAATTTAGCTCTTTTGGACATGTAACCATTATACAAGTGTTCTTTAAATGCAAGAGGAATAACGTTTTTCCCATGTATCATTTCAGCATTAATTAAAGCACTCGTAACGCGAGCGTCGCGAGGGCCTCAAAATGGAGGCATTGGCACATTGTGAGAGATTGATGCAGGCTTTTGAGTCGGTAATTAATAAGTGGCCCACGGAAACGCTGGTTGAAGGTGGCATCTTGCATCCTCTCCAGATATAACAGCTTGACAATTAGAGGTAAACAAAAGGCGAAGCTGCGAAAGCGATCCTCCTGCCTGTTGCCCCCCCCCCCCTTCCGCCGTTCAGCACCGAGGCAAACATCGCTACGTGCTGTTCCCTGTCTCCGCACAGCAGCCAGCGCGAGGCTGGGTGTTTACCCGCCACCCGTTTCCCACATCCGCACAGTGTCAGCAATGGCCAGCCAGCTACCTCCACCTCACGCTATAAAGGGAAGGAGAAAATGACGGATCTGGAGCTCTGACGCGAACCACACAAGACACACAGGCGCACTAGCCGACTCTTGAACTGAGACCGAATCTCACGTTGTCGTTGTTTGTTGTTGTTTTTCCTTCACAGCCGGTGTTGTGACAAGAAAAGTTGTGGCAACAGAAACGAAACTCCCTCAGACCCTGTGATCATCGACAGGTAAGGGCCTGTTTCATCCCCCCTCCCGTTTTCTTCTCTCGGTTCGGGGTGTGCTGTGCTTGTACGTCTGGTGGCGTGGACTGGTCCTTAGCCAATCTGCTGCTCGGTGTTTGCTGTGTGCGCGTTGTCCTTGTGCAGGTGGGTTGACTTGGAAACCCGGGGGTGTCTTTAGGGACTGTGTAATTGCTAGCGAGGTGTCTAGGGAAGTAGTTCTCTTAGCCCTTGCTCTCGCAGCGAGGAGTCCTTTATGCCCAGAGAGTGCGTTCAGCTTTGGAGCCTCAGCTTCGTTCAACTTCCTTCATCCTAATTTGTTAACAAGTGCTTTATTCCACTCTGTGTCTGCTTCCCTATTATCTCTTCTGTAAGTACTAGAGATGCCTTCTCACAGATTCACACATGCTGTGTTTCTCTTATAAGGTCCACCATGCAGCAGAGCATTAGCGTGTGTGTGTGTGTGTGTGTGTGTGTTCCACTCCCGTACTGTTATTTCTGAGCATTGAATAATGTCTCCCAGCTGGTTGTTGGAGGTTACATGTTGATAACATTTGCGTGCTGAAATGCAATGGCTTCTGCGGCGTCTGTAACCGATGGGTGTTTGTGTTCCTGTCTACTTCTCCTGTTTTGCTGCATGCTCACATGGCTATCTCTGTGGGCCTACATCAAGGATGCAAACCCTCAGCAAGTCTTGTAGTGCTTCCTTATCACTAGTGATCTCAGAGGAGAGTCCACGTGTGGGGGTGATACTGAGCTGCTCTGAGGGGCAGGCGTGTGCTGTCGCATGGGCCGCCGCCGTTGCCTGGACCCTGGTGGGAGTGAGGGAGGCAGAACAAGCCCTCCCTGCTCCACACAGGCTGGAGAGAGGAGCTGTGAACGCCGGGCGCTCTGCGCCAGCACCGGCAGTGTGGGGTTCCTCTCTCTCTCCTCTCTCCCTCTCTCTCGTTCTCTCATTCTCTCTGTCATCCTCTTTCTCTTTCTGCCCTCTCTTTCCTTTCTCTCGTTCTATTCTCCCTGACCCTGCTCTGTCCATGTTGCAAACCCTATCTGCCGATCATGAACTTTGCTGTCCACTGAGTGAGAAATTAGACAGGGAGAGAAGGACAGCGAATGGAGCTGGATAAAATATGCCCCACCGGTGGACAGCAATGCTAATGTTTGACTAGCTGAAATAGCTGTTTGCTTAGTGGAGAATGTTTGGTATCTGACAGAGGGAACATCTCTCTTATTAGTAATCAAATAGGAACAACCAGTTGCTCATGTCACTCATGACTAGTGTGTGTGTGTGTGTGTGTGCAGTGTTGGAAAAAAGGACTCAGTCCCAGGGTGTGAATTTATGGCTATGATCGCATGCTTTGAGCTCCGTGAGTTTCCTCCTGTCACACACCACATGGCTGTGATTTGGAAACGTCGCTGTTTTACATGATAATGTGGGCAAATCAGTTTACACGAGCTGCTCTCTGCAGTGCTATGCTGTAGTGTATGGGGAGCGCACACTTGACTTTAGTAGAAAAGGTGAACAAGCATATGAGATTAGTAGGAGGATTAATACACAACCTGCAGTTTTTAATTTTACAATGTTATCTGTTTTCCCAATGATTTAAATAAGGACTATTTATTGTCATATAATACATTAAAATCCCAAACCGATGCCAGTGTTCATGTTCTGTAACCTCACTCCCACTGTTGTGCCTGGTTTGCGAAGAGGAGCTTTTGAGGTGCGGGGAGCATGAGCCGTGATCTGTGACCCCCTGATCCTTCCGCACAGATGACTGGAAGATCTACACAGGCACACTGATACACTGCTGCAGTGTGTGAACAGTAATTAGCAGCAAGATGTTTTAATGGAGGGCTAAGAGTCATGATACTCTGCTCTGTGGCAGAGATGGGAATAGAGGAGAGTAGCGGAGAGGGGAGGGGAAGACAGTGGAGGGGTGGAGAGGGGAGGAGAGGGGAGGAGAAGAGAGGAGAGGGGAGGAGAGGAGAAGAGAGGGGAGTGGAGGAGAAGAGAGGAGAGAGGAGCGGAAGAGAGGAGAGGGGAGGTGAGGAGGAGAAGAGAGGAGAGGGGAGGAGAGGGGAGGGGAGGAAAAGAGGAGATGTTAAAGGAAGAGCAACGCAGAGCAGTGTGCACGAGGGGGTTTGTTTTGTTTTTTTGGAGAAAAAGATAAAACATATCTTACTTCCTGTGGGTGGTTCCTGGGATGTCTCAGCTACACTGAGGCCATTCATCCTCAGACCCGAGCTTACAGTGTATATTTACCTTCAAAGAGACGCATACTGAACAGTGTACAACAGGGCGTCATTGATATTTAACGCACTGGCTCTTCCCATAAATTGCTCAGCTTTGTATCGTGGCTAAATAGAGTGGGAGAGATCGGGTGTCAGAGCTTTGTGCTTCAATCTGGCGAACAATGCATGTAACACAAGTCAAATAGGAAAACGAGAACAGTGGCGAAGGGACTGAGACCCAGGGAAAGAGGCCGCAGCGAAAGGAGGGCATATTGTTGGAAGTTCAAACAGTGGATGAAAAAGCTCACATTTTTATTGTGGGCTTCTGAAAGGCTTGGGAGTATCGTTTTCGTCCGTTCTGCGGGATCACAAAGGCAGACGTGCTTCATTAGCCTGTTGTATTGTCTGCGTATCGCCACTATGAGCACATGATTTTTATCCTCTCGCTCCCAGAATGCCGAGCCAGATCGGGGGCCTAGAAAAAAAAGCGCAGAAACCTTAACCTCGATTGGCTGAAACACAGCCCCAGGTGGGAGGGGTCAAGGGGTGGGGGGCATTTCTCAGCACCCGCCCGTGTGCTCATTTTCTCGCTCTGGTCGGAGGCCGCAAAGCTCGATTTCGGCGGAGGTGCTTGCGGACGTGAAACGGGCTGGTGGCGGGAACGACGAGGCTTGTGCACGTGTGTGTTCAACAGGCACTAGGAAATGGCACGGACACCGAGGCAGCGAATCTCGAACCTGAATGGAGGGATTGTTTAGGCAGACAAGAGAGGTCCGATTACGTTACAATCAAAACATTTAACTGAGGAGGAGAGAGAGAGAGAGAGAGAGAGAGAGAGAGAAGGGGAGAGAAAGGAGGAGAGACAGAAGACAGAGGAAGGGGGGAGACAGAAATGGACTGAGACAGAATAAGGTGGAGGGGGGTGCAGAAACAGAGACAGTAAGAGGGAGAGGGAGTCATATGTAGAGCTGGACTGTGCTGACCAGAGGATCTCGTGATCCATTATCGATAACATTCTCAGCACCATTTTCCCAGATGGCACGCAGGGCAAGCGCGCTGTGCTCTGGCACGGGAGCGGAGCGTAACTGGCACCAGCATGCTCCTGGCATTTTCAATGGAGTTTAGGAGACTTATCATTCCAAATGTGTCCTATTTTCCTGTAGGGAAGCCAGACATCTGTTTATCCTATTTTCTCTTGGACTTTAGTGCAGCTTAGAAAAAAAAAATGATCAGCAAAAGAAAGAAAAGTTGGTTGCATTTAACATCTGTTGCAGCAGTTCAATCTCCGTGGATCTTTAAATATTTCACCCTTGCACTGCCATAGATTATTCATCTGCGGGGATTGTTTTAAAGGCGGTGAAACACAGCGCGGGTGCACGATAGCTGTAACACCCACTCCGGTGCTGGAGAGGTGTGCTGCTCCGGCTCTCGCAGGTTCTAGCCCGTGTGTGGAACACGGTGTCGGGAGCGGACTGGGTCCGTTCATCCGCCTCTGTCTGCGTGTGTCGGGCTAATAATACCGTCCTGCCTCACCACAGATCAGAGCTTTCCTAGCCAACCATCTCCCTTTCACGTCCTGTCACGGGGGTCAAGACGGCCTGACCCCTGGCAGACAGCCTCCCCTCTATTGAATAATGCATGAGATTGACTTTTGTGTGTGTGTGTGTGTGTGTGTGTGTCCATACAGCCAGTTGTGTGGCGGGACGGTTTTATTCTTCTGCTCATTGCGAGGAGTTTGCGTGCACCTGTTCTGCTGTTGGGCCTGCGCTGTGATTTGGGCTTGTTGTTGGTTTCGCTTACCGTTCATTATATTTCCAGACGAGGGCCGTGTGTCCTAAAGGGCTGGTGCTGATTATTAGCAGGGGCTTCTCATCCGCAGGCACACGCCATGTCTGCATTTCATTCATTTGTTTTAAATGGCTACAGACACAAGCGGGCAGGCGACGACCATCCAGGCTTTGATATTTTCTCCGCTTCTCTTCTTTGTTTTAAACGTTTTCCTCCTCTTGTGCGTATGTGCGCTGAACGTCGGTGCAGGTTGTGGAGCAGAGAGCTCCTCCCTCCCTCCACCATGTGGGGGGCTTGATTGCGTGGAGCTCGGACTGAACAAATGCCAGCGTTTAGAAGGTCACAGCTTTTGTTGTGGGAAAATAAGGACTATGGAAATGGGTGGCGGCAAAGCGAGAGACATTAAAACACAAAATCCAAGTCATTGTCTCTCTTAATGGCATTTACATTTTTGGCTGCGTCCTGGGCTGTAGAGAAGGATTTTGGAGACGTCTTTAATTACATATCAGCGTCAGCAGAGAGGGCTGCAGGCAGGAGCTGTATGTGTATTTGTGTGTGTGTGTGTTTGTGTGTGTGTGTGTGTGTTGTGGAGGAGAGGATTTGTTTGGAAATGCTCCTGAGTGGCAGGTTTTCACAGACCTGCATGCGGGGTAATTAACAGAGTGTTAAGTGGAGAGTGCTGCTCTCTCTCTTTCTCTCAATCCCTCTTTCGGTATTCCTCTCTCTTACCATGTCTCTCTCTCTCTCTCTCTCTCTCTCTCTCCCTCTCTCTCTGCTGTCACTGTTGCCTCCAGCTATTTCAGTGTTTCAGTTTTGCATCAGTTTTATAAACGTTCTTCTTCTTTGCTCACCTGACATTCATGAGTGTGTGTGTGTGTGTGTGTGTGTGTGAGTGAGCGTTGCATGCAAGCAAGTTCTCTTGAGTGTGTGTACATGTGTGCAGGTTTGTTTTTTGTAAGTGTGTGTGAAAGAGGGAGAGAGATTTACAGGGAGACCGGAGAAAGAGAGAGATTTAGAGAGAGAGAGAGGGAGAGAGAGAGGGAGAGAGAGAGGGGCCAGAGATTCATTAGTTCTGATTAATGGGGGAGCAGACAGCAGATATATCTCTGGCCAGGTAACAGCCCCTCAGCCTCACGCCTGCACCAACACAGGTGTGTTCCCCTGCCCTTATTTATGAGGCAGTCAGCAAGCTTTCTGTTACCGATACCGTACACACACACACACACACACACACACACACACACACACACACACACACACACACACACACACACACACACACACACACACACACACACACACACACACACACACACACACACACACACACACACACACACACACACACACACACACACACACACACACACACTCACAAAACAGAGAACATCTCTTTCCCCTTCAGCCAGCTGTAGTGAATAAATCAGCTGAGGTTGGAGCCGTGGTCCCCGTTCCACTGACCAGTGGCGGGCGGTGGGAGGAGCCACTGCTGCGGCCTTCCTTCCAGCGGTGGGCGGTACTTGTGTTACTCTGAGAGGTCATTGATGCATGGCCGTGTGGAGCAGGCTTTGCTAAGTGGCACCAGCGTGTGTGGTGAGGAAGCTCTCACACTCCCATCAGACTGACCATTCTCACCATACCTGTACCAGGAGCAGCCAGAAACATAGCATACCACAAACATGCCACAAACATGCCACAAACATGCCACAAACATGCCACAAACATACGAGAAACATACGAGAAACATACCAGAAACATGCCACAAACATGCCACAAACATGCCACAAACATACCAGAAACATGCCAGAAACATACCGTACCTGTAGCTTCTATGGCTGTGTCAATCTGTCTGGGGCATGGGAGTGTGTGTGTGTGTGTGTGTGTGTGTGGAGGAGTGGACCGCATTACATGCAGGGAAGAGAGAAGACAGACTGAAGCTTGGGCTGATAGCTCAGACACACCAGCACACATTCCTCCAGTCTCCCTTATCAACCGCCCCATGCATACAGCGCCTCCTACAGGCCCTTCTGCTCCCTGCATTTCATAATAGCCTAATGTGATGTTTTTCAAAGACATTATCTTGTACCACAAAGTAAAATACGAGGCCTTATAGAGGCTGTGTGCTATGTTGGCACTCTATGAAAAAGAGTGAATGTGCATTGGTTTTTATATGTTAATGTATTATTAACATTCTTCTGGTCCAGTAGAGCACTGGGCTGCGTGACTTAGCGTAGCATAGCAGAGTCTTTCAGAATCGTTTGTTAATTGGGCCTTTGTCTTTGTGCTTAGAGTAATGATATTCAGAAATACCTTTGCACACAGAGCAGGTGACACTCTCACCTTGAAACTCTTCAGAACGTACACAGCTTGTAATCCACTAGCTCAGTCTCGCTACAGAGACAGAGAGAGAGAGGGAGAGAGAGAGAGGCAGAGAGAAAGGAGAGAAAGAGGGAGAAAGAGAGGGAACAGCTGGCTTCCTCTAACTGAGGATAACTGACAGTTGTCTGTAAGAGGTTTTAATGAAGATTGTCACCTTTTATGCCAGGAAGCGAGGGGTTGCCAGATCTCCGGGAGGGAGGCAGAAGGGTTGCCAGATCTACAGGGGGGAGGAAGGCAGAGAGCTTAACCTGCGTTTGGCACACGGTGCTGCTCTCGCACCCAACGGAGAAACGGCCAGCGCGGTCGAACAGGCAGCACCTCAGCACGGCTACCTGAGCACGGTCCAACCCCAGACATGCTACAGTACACGCTCTGAACACTACACTGCAGATCCTGCAGGGGTATAAAGCACATGCAAGCAGATGTGACTGCACTGAGATAAAATCACCAGGGAAGTACGACTGCAGGGAACAGCGATAGAAAGTGCATGTTAAGTCGAGCTTCTTTATTTGTGAGTTCTGGAGATGCGGTTCTAAAGTTCAGACTGAGTGAGGGGTCCTTGTGGTGTTGTGCCTATGAGAGGTGTTTGTATTATATCTGTGACATTGGTAACATGGAGGTCTTGGTAATGACCGTGAATGGGGTGTGTGCCTCCCCTCTGTGCGTGCTTGTGTGTGTGTGGGGTTGTGAGCGTGTGTGTGTGTGTGTGTCTAGGGAAATGGCTTTAGCATGTGTTGAGAAGAGGGGGCTGTGAGCTGGTGCTGTTGTAAGACATGTTGCATAGGCACAGAGAACGGAAGAAAGTGGCTCCACACAGTCTCTGCTGAAAGATGAAATACCCCACCCCCCCCACGCACACACGCACACACGCACACACACACACACACACACACAAGCGTGCTGGTGAGAACGAGTAGTGGTCACTACAATGCCTGCTTGTCATTAGAAACAAGAGACAGTAGAAAGTATAATCAAACTAGGAGAAGAATTTAAATAAAGTACCTAGAGTTTATGTGTTTGGATTTGTGTGTGTGGGTGTGGGTGTGGGTGTGTGCGTGGGTGGATATGTGTGTGTGCCTGTGTATGTGTATGCATTAGAGTGTGTATGCGTGTGCGTGTGTCGCATGTGCGTGTGTCTGGTGGGGTATTGAGTCTAATCTGACTGAACTGTGAGCAGGGGGACATATGTGCTTTTATTTGACTGGAGCACAAAGCGCCCTCAGCCTCTATTGTTGAGCAGTGTGAATACTCCTGCTGAGCCTGTCACCATCGCACGCTGTAAGTACACCTCACAGAACACACACACACACACACACACACACACACACACACACACACACACACTGGCAAACCCCCCACATTTCATATTTCACTCTAATTTTAGACACACACAAACACACACAAATAACAACAGATTAGAAATACCCAGCATCAACATAAACACAAACAGTAATATTGTTAGAATCCACTTAAACGTGATGTTCTCACACACACACACACACACACACTTTTGTGCGAATGCAGACCCCGGACTATTGGCTGAGGTCTGTTGCTGTTCAGTGGTCAGCCGTGGAAGCGTGTTCTTTTGAATAACAACCAGGCAGATCGGATCAGCTGTGGTAAGGCGGGGAGTGTGTGGAATGTGCGGCCAGTGATCATGACGCGTCTGCTCATGAATGCAGGCACCGTGTTCTCATCTCCAGCGGCCAGCAGAGAGCCCCCACAAGCCCCTCCCACGCCCTCTCACTGCTGCACGTCTGCCGCCTCCCAACTTTAGTGCGTACACTTGTAGTCTTAAGCCCGCTTTATGGCCTTATGGAAAAATCGAAACAAGCAGACACCTGAAAAGAAGGAAATTTTGTCTGTGTGTGTGTGGGGGGCAGTGTGTGTGTGTTCCATGTTCATTTCTAATTTGTTTAGCCCCAACGTATGTGGTTTGGTTTTAATGAAGCGTTCTTTACCTCGTTCTGGTGTTTGGGTGTGATGAGTTTCTCTGCTGTGATTGTGGCCACGTGTCATGTTGGATGTCGATTGCGTTAATGGCCAGTGGTGGTGGCGGCTTTGCGGCGTGGCAGCCTGTAAACGCAGTCTTCGTTAGTCTTCCCAGAGCGGCGGGGGAGGTGGGGGGAGGTGGGGGGGGTGGTCGCGGGTGCATCATGACTACTCCTGCTGTGGGTGAGGGAGTGTGGATTCACACCCAGGACATTTGTTTCGCATTAGTGGAGGTTTGTAAATCAAACCTCAGCGCTGAAAACACTCCCCTCCTCCCTCGGTCTTGTAAGAGATATACAGTTCTTCTTCTATCCATCTGTCCATCCTTCCATCCTCCTCTCACTCTCTCCCTCCCACATGCCCTGACATCACATCATCCCAACCTTTTTCTGTCTACCCCCCCACTTCTACCACCACCCCCTGCCCCCCCCTCCTGCTAGCCACCCCACCCCACTCCAGCCTCCACCCCCACATCTCCATCCATTCCCATTTTTTCAGAGTGTGGCAATTTGTCGTGTGACACTGCGGAGATTAGGTTAGGAAACTGTGTGTGGATTGTATTGGACATGGTACTGCTCAGAGGTCACAGGCCAGCGATCTGGACATCGGGCACAAACCATCAGTTTCCCCCCAGCGAGAAGCATTGGGCCTTGGCCATGCTGGTCCCATGGGCCGCCCGCCCTCCCGCTGAAGCCATCCTCACTCAAACCTTCAAAAACTGCAGCAAATAAGTATCATTTATTAAAGCTGACAAGTTATCTCTAAATATAACCACCCCCTCTTTCCGCTGTCAAAAGATTATCGTCCAACAGCCCGTCCTGTTGATAACAAAAGCACGTTTTCACCTATCAAATGAAAAGCAGCTTAGAGTGCAGATTACACTCACTCGTGGTGGAGGAGGAACGGGGGTTATGGGTGTAGCTATTTTTCTTATTGTGAAAAAAGATCTGTGTGTGTGTGTGGGTGTGTGTATGTGTGCGTGCATGTATGTTTTTGTGTGTGTGTATGTGTATGTGTAAGTGCACATTTTCTGATCACCCTTTGCAAAGCATGTAAAGATGGTGTAATCATGAAATACCCTTAAGTGATGACAAAACAAAAAATAACAAGATAAAAATAAATGGCCCTGCAAAAAATGTGTATATATATATATATATATATATATATATATATATATATATATATATATACTGGGATCCAGCGAGTGAGAGTGTGTTCAGGGAGCCAGCGAGTGAGGGTGTGTTCAGGGAGCCAGCGAGTGAGGGTGTGTTCAGGGAGCCAGCGAGTGAGGGTGTGTTCAGGGAGCCAGCGAGTGAGGGTGTGTTCAGGGAGCCGTGTTCTGGCTCACGGCGATTCATCATTAGAAGAGAACCTTGACTCATGCTTTTCAAGACCACATTAGAATTACGCCTAGCAACTCTACAATCCAGGACTACAACTCCGTCCACCAGACCAGCAGCATTCAGCAGACCAGCTTCATCTAGGAGACCAGTATCGTCCAGGTGACCAGTGCTGCCCAGCAGACCAGCGGCATCGAGGAGATCCTGCAGGCTGTCTTACAGACAGGAGAAGATACTTTGATTTTTTTCCCTGCTTTTAAATCCAGGATTTGATACTGATTTATTTGACTTATTTGGTAGTTGCAAGAGGTCAAGTGAGGTTGAGTCAGAGGCAGAGACAGCAAACATTTGCTCAAACTGTTGTTTGCTAACATAACACTAAGACATTTCCAATATACAAAACACATTACACATTTATCAGTAGATGCATCAAAAATGGAGAAAGAATTCAGAATGAAGGATATGACCTTTTTGCTTAATTTGCCAAACATGGTTACAGAGAATTTACGAATGCCGCTTGTAAACCGGCAGCGCTCAAGAGAAGGAAGCGTTTAGTACAGCACGTGTCATTGTTATCGGCACTGTCTGCCGGACAGCGAATCACACTGTTGCTCCCCGCGAAGGACAGAGCGCAAGAAGTTATCAGGCATGCAAGAACAACAACAATAAGAACCCCAGAAAGCGTCCTGCCGGTGAGGTGGCGTGCTGGCGTGGCGAGATCGGCACGAGCGTGAGCGCTCGCTCTCCCAGGGAAATGCAATCGCTTGTGATGCGTCTGCTGCGTAATTATCCTCTGGTGGAACATGCACAATGGCGCCAGGATGATGAATCGATGGCAGATTGGAAGCGTGGTTTAACTGTCATGTCCCCGCGATAAGGGGAGCTGAGGGATTGCTCGCCAGTGCTGCTAGATTCCCGGCCTGCCAGTTTATTAGCGCAAATCCCAAATGTTTAGTAAACTCATTAGGCTCCATCTAACGCTAATTTATCACCATCGCTGGACGGCGGGAGGAAGGGGCCTGCAGAAGCCGCCGACGTCGTTAGCCCGATCAATCACGCCTATAGCGGAGGCCATATTTCATTAAATCCGCCCGACCTGCTCCGGCGCTGCGGACATGGACACGGTGAGCAGGCTTTCCGGGGGCTCGGCTAACGACTCTCTCTGATGATGCTTATCTAGAGGAAGAGCGCGAGGGCCTCTGACCCCCGTCACGCACAGCCTCCTCCATCAAGCGCAGTGTGAGAGGCAGAGGGGCGGAGGCGAGAACTACACACACAGAGAGATGAAAGTGAGCTTTTTAAAGAGAAGTGGCAAAAATTTAAGACAAGAAACGTGCATTATGGATGCCTGTGGGTTCTCCACCTCAAAGGTGGAGAAGAAGAGGGGTCAAGCACCGACTCAGTTTTCCTTCTTCATCAGAATCCGGAGTGGCTCTTTTACTCAGAGGCTTTGGGCCCACAGATCCCTAAGAACTCATTCACAAATCGGGATGATTCTTATGATCTCCTTCCAGATGAAACGTGGCGTGCTGAAGGTATGGGGCCAGCATCGATTTCTAACCCCCCCCACTCTCTCTCTCTCTCTCTCTCTCTCTCTCCGAATCAATCATTAAAGATGAGACGTGTAAAACAGGGAACACTCTCGCTCTCTTCTTCAATCTGAATGCTGAGCAGCTAAAGGGCTTAGATGTCCTTTCTATCGTCAGCCGCTTACTAAGTGTCCATAGGAGAAGAGGTGTGGGGTGGGCTAGACATGGTGGATAAACCTGGTTTGGCAGCGATAATAAAATATGACAGGTATTTCCTGGTGCTGAAGGGCCAGTGAGAAGGCTCCTGGTCGTCTGTTTTAATTCACCTGACTTACGTTCACCCGGCTTTGATTTACCCTCCGATTAAAGCCCACCGCTCGGACGGCCGATTGAAATCAGATCCAGCCACAGCTTGCCCGTATTGATCTCTATTTAACATCAAGGCTCGGAATGGATTGGCATCGATTAACAATAAAAACACGGACCTGCCCAGCCGGGAGCCTGGTCAATATGCTGAATGAAAAAGTACTGTGCCACTGCAGCCATTGAGCGGAGGGGGTGTGGTGGAGGTGGTGGTGGGGGTGGCTGGAAGGTTGCAGAATAGCAGCAGGAAGGGCATGGGCTGGATTTCCTTAACATCTGCTTTTGACAGTTCAGGAGTGACAATGAGAGATGGAGGGAGAGAAGTCGAGAGAGAGAGAAGGGGAGATGGAGAGAGAAGGAGAGAGAAAGAAAGTACAGCGTTTGCAGTGTTTGGAATGTGTCATAAGGAAAGGGCACTAGTTTTATTAGCTACGCTAATGACAGAATAGCTGAAATATGCCG
>JAGXOD010001379.1:5970000-5977500 GCA_020368025.1 Brachyhypopomus occidentalis | reverse complement strand
ACACACACACACACACAGACCTCTCTCGCTATCTGTATATATCTATAGATAGATATACAGTTAGATAGATGCTACATTCTCAGACACACACTGGGATGGCAGAGCTGGGGGTTGTCATGTAAACAGCAAGCCCTTGTTATCTTTTATATTTGGGAGAGTGATGGTGGGTCCCGGCAACAGCTAATGTGGCTTTAACTCCACGTGGCCTGTCTATTAGGAGCAGAGAGGAAGGCCCCGGCAAATAATAAAGAAATATTTATGCCCCTCTTAGCCATGCTAACAAGGCAACATATCAAACCACAGCCCGGCAGGGTCTCCTCTTTGCTGCTATAAACTCCCGAGGAGTCCCCGCACACACACACACACACACACACACACCCCGTCGCACACCGTATGTGTGTCTGCTACCCTGAGTCCCTGTCCTCTTCTTTCTTGTTTGCTAAATGAGATTGGTCATACATCTAGCCGTCTCATATATATTTGATGGCTGCTGTTTGCCTGAGCCAGGAAAGTGCACTTTACATGTGGCAACATGCGATTACCTGAGAGTCAAGGAAGAGAGGAAAAAAATCAATAGTGATTTATAATTCACTGTGGCTGCCTATCTGTTTTTATAGCACTCTGGCCTTCCCCATTAATGTTTCAGAATGTTTGACTGGAACCCAAAGATTTTTAACATGTTTTTTTCTTTCTTATTTATTCTGCATTAATAATTAAATAAACAGTAATTGGTGGTGTTCTGAAGCACCTACGTGATAAAGTGAATCTCACTTTATGAAATGAAATCTTATCATTTATTAATATGTGCTTCAGCTCATTAATTTAAGAAAGAGAGGGTAGAAACACCATGAAGATTTTGGATGAAGAATACTTAAAATGTCAGTTTAAAGATGTGAGTCATTATCATTTTTATTTTGAAGATGATAATAACTCTCCGCATGGCTTCAGCTCTGGGGTCCTGTGGTGGAAGCCCGCCCCTGATCCGTGGTGACCCTGCCACAGGCTGTCCTGATTGGTCTTTGAGTTGTTCCGTTTAGTCATGATGATTGACAGGTATAAAATTGTGCTTTCAAAATCATCCCTTTCTGTCATCTTGGTATGTTCGTCTGCATGCCAAGGCCCTTTGGACCCAGAGACGGAGAAAGAGAGAGAGAAAGAGAGGGAGAGAGAGGGAGAGAGCGAGTGGGGGCGGAGAAGGATAGGGTGTGCATTAACTTGGTCTGTGTGAGCGAACGCAAGGGAGAGAGACAATCGTGTGTTTGAGAACTCTGAAGGAAAATCAATCATGTCATAAGTGAGGAGTATGGGTAAATTTGAACTCTGACAACTTTCATCATCTTGGCGTGGAGTGTCGGCTACGCTAACGTTTTCCTGGCTAGCCTCCCCGCAGAGCCTCTCCTCTCTCCCGGAAGAGACGAGTGGGCTGCTTTCTTTGGCTTTTTCCTCCTTCCCCTGTCTGTTAAGAGGCTGGAGAGTCATGCTGGATCCTGTCTGTCTGTCTGTCTGTCTTTTTTTTACTTTACTGCCTTCTGTGTAACACCTCCTTCTTGAAGCACATCTGTCAAGAGGGTGGACAGCAACATAGGGTCTTTCTCTCTCTCGTGTGTGTGTGTGTGTGTGTGTGTGTGAAAGAGTGTGTGTGTGTGTGTGTGTGTTATCATCACAGCTCCCCCTCCACAGACCACCACAGGCCATAGACCAGTTATCATCACAGCTCCGCCCACCACAGGCCATAGACCAGTTATCATCACAGCCTCACCCACCACAGGCCATAGACCAGTTATCATCACAGCTCCGCCCACCACAGGCCATAGACCAGTTATAATCACAGCTCCGCCCACCACAGGCCATAGACCAGTTATCATCACAGCTCCGCCCACCACAGGCCATATATAATCACAGCTCCAGCCCACCACACCACAGGCCATAGACCAGTTATAATCACAGCTCCGCCCACCACAGGCCATAGACCAGTTATAATCACAGCTCCGCCCACCACAGGCCATAGACCAGTTATCATCACAGCTCCACCCACCACAGGCCATAGACCAGTTATCATCACAGCTCCGCCCACCACAGGCCATAGACCAGTTATCATCACAGCTCCGCCCACCACAGGCCATAGACCAGTTATCATCACAGCCTCACCAACCGCAGGCCATAGACCAGTTATCATCACAGCCTCACCCACCACAGGCCATAGACCAGTTATCATCACAGCCCCGCCCACCACAGGCCATAGACCAGTTATCATCACAGCTCCGCCCACCACAGGCCATAGACCAGTTATCATCACAGCCTCGCACACCACAGGCCATAGACCAGTTATCATCACAGCCTCGCACACCACAGGCCATAGACCAGTTATCATCACAGCTCCGCCCACCACAGGCCATAGACCAGTTATCATCACAGCTCCGCCCACCACAGGCCATAGACCAGTTATCATCACAGCTCCGCCCACCACAGGCCATAGACCAGTTATCATCACAGCCTCGCACACCACAGGCCATAGACCAGTTATCATCACAGCCTCACCCACCACAGGCCATAGACCAGTTATCATCACAGCCTCGCCCACCACAGGCCATAGACCAGTTATCATCACAGCTCCGCCCACCACAGGCCATAGACCAGTTATCATCACAGCTCCGCCCACCACAGGCCATAGACCAGTTATCATCACAGCCTCACCCACCACAGGCCATAGACCAGTTATCATCACAGCTCCGCCCCCCACCACAGGCCATAGACCAGTTATCATCACAGCACCACAGGCCATAGACCAGGGCCATAGATCATAATCACAGCCTCACAGCCAGTTATCATCACACCACACACAGCCCATAGACCAGTTATCATCACAGCCTCACCCACCACAGGCCATAGACCAGTTATCATCACAGCCTCACACAGGCCATAGACCAGTTATCATCACAGCCTCACCCACCACAGGCCATAGACCAGTTATCATCACAGCCTCACCCACCACAGGCCATAGACCAGTTATCATCACAGCCTCACCCACCACAGGCCATAGACCAGTTATCATCACAGCCTCACCCACCACAGGCCATAGACCAGTTATCATCACAGCTCCCCACCAGTTATCATCACAGCCTCACCCACCACAGGCCATAGACCAGTTATCATCACAGCTCCGCCCACCACAGGCCATAGACCTGAGTTCTGAGTATGGACCTGAGTTTTATCATAGATCTGAGTCCTGAAAACAGACCTGACTTCTGACCTCAGTTCTGAGTATAGACCTCAGTTCTTATCATAGACCTGGGTTCTAAACGTAGACCTCAGTTCTGAGTATAGAGCCCAGTTCTTATCATAGACCTGAGTTCTGAGCAAAGCAGGGAGCTATTTGCAGTGGACTGCTCCCTCCACGCGTTTAATCGGTGTGCTGGTGGCGAACGCTTCCCCAGCCGTGCACGCCGGCCTGTGGTGGACTCACTGCAGATGCGCGCGGAGCAGCTCTGAGCACTGACCCAGTTAGATGCTAATCTGCACTAATGTAGCTGTTCTCCAGGTTAATGTGGCTGTGAATGGGAGAGAGGAGCCACACCTCGCCGCTGACAGCCACAAACAGCAGGACAAAAGGCCTTCACCACCTCCTTCCTTCTTTAACAAGAAAATTAGTGTGCAAAGGAGATCTGTCATGATAAAGAAAGATCCGATTTGGCCCCCCCACCTTCTCTCTTTCTTTCCCTCCCTCCCTCTCTCTCTCTCTCCTCCCCCTCTCTCGCTTCTCTACTTCTCCACTCCCAGTGGAATCCATCTTTAAGCATTATAAGGGCAAATTTATTGTTCTAGCCACATTATTTAGCAGTTTGATTTGTGCCAGGGATTTGCATTAATTCCGACCTGCAGCGGAAGATGATTCATGAAGGCCCTGCGTAGTGTGCAGGGCTGAGCTAGGGCCGTGCTCTGCTGCGGGGCCGGCCGTGGCCCACTCTCCTGTCCAGAAGAGGACCAGGGGACAGGCTGTGCCTCATGCGAATATCAGCCGTGTCATGCAAATGTTAACTGTGCCATTCAGATCGAGTTTCCTGGCGTGTTGAGTCATTTGGAAAGAACAATTCAGACATAATCTACCGTGAGATGGCGTGTATTCTCTGATCTTGATTTTTATTCTGCCATTTTGATTATTTTGATTATGGAACAGAAGCCAATGAGGGATCACACGCATTTTTATTTACACTTTTTTAGGTACTGGTCTTTTAGCTTTAGAGGGTTGTCCACAGACCTTCCTGTTCTCGTTCACTCTCTCTCTCTCTCTCTCTCTCACACACACACACACACACACACACACACATCAGAGAGGGATGAGATCAACGTTAAAACAAGCAAACAGTGCTGGCTGTAAAAACATCACCCACCACAGACACACAACCACACACACAGCACAGGAAGCGACCATGGAGACAGACAGGAAGTGACTATCGGAAGCCAGAACAAGCCTCTCACCAGTGCTTTTCCTGTCCCCCCACTTTTTGGACTACGGTCGCCTCTTCATGTGGTGGCTAGATTCTTAATGGGAATATTATCTCTTCGATTAGGCTCAGAAAAGTTGTCCAACAGTGGAAGAAGAAAAATCTTGTTATAATTCGTTCCCAGCTGACTAGTGAAAAGCGTATTTCTGTCCCGCTTGGATTACGCTTGTGGAGGAGAAGTTCGTTCATGGCTGTGATCTTCAAGTGCACTTGCGGAGCGGCCGCGTCCTGCGCTGATTGTCTTACACATGTTCGGCTCTGAAACGGCTCGTTGGTTAACTCTTCTGTTCTGCTCACACAAACATGCTTTGTTAACTCCCCCCTTTAAATAAATTTAATCTCTACCACGGGCAAAAGAAAGAAGCTAAAAGTGAGATTCTGGCAAACAAGGAGCGGATTCTGCTTTTATTATGGAAAATAATTTTACAGGTGGAAGGTGAGGCAATTTGGGAATTTCTGTTCACAGTGGAGCAGAGAAGCAGGAGGGAGGAAAAAAACTGCATATTAAACAGCTTCCTGCTTTTTCCATCTGGCCCCACTGGCTGAGGAACCTGATCTGACCTGTCAATCAACTGTCCCCAGCTGTGAGGTGCAGCCCTCACATGGAAACCCACCCCAACTCATTAAAGCAGTCTCCATAACTCTCCTCTCTCCTCTCCTCTCCTCCTTTCCGCTCCTCCTCTTCTCACAATCTTCACAGTAGTGTTTTTTTTTCCATATTTGGAGCCTGTGACAGGATCACTTTAGCGATTTGCGGGATTTATCTGCTGTTAAAAGCACTGCCTAGGGCTAGTCTAATTGGTAGGAAGGCAGATCCCCCCACCCGCCCAACTCCCCACCCTGCTCCCCATCCTGCCGTCAGTCTCGTTTTTATTTACTGAGCCCTGCCAGAACCTATTTCCACAATAATGAGGATAGATCACCGTGATGCCTGCAGTACAAAGACTGAGCCAGCGTGCCATCCTGACTGTACAATTATATTCCCATCTCAAATCAGCCGCTCAGCCTGACGCTCCTCTGCAGAAGCACAACACAAAGGGGGTTAAGGAGCACGCGGAATGAAGGTCCCTCTCTGTCTGACGTTTGCTCAGATATCTGTGTAAGTCGCCTACCTCGTAGTGAGCCGTTTCAGGTTTGGCGCCTGCCTCGGTTGGCTTTATGAGTGTTTAGAAGAGCAGACTTGTCAGATTTGCTCTGGATCGATGAAGGGATGATTCGGTGGATGGGAGGAAACAGGTTGTATTTTTCAAACTCAGATTAAAACCAGCCAACTGCATCTCCCTCTCTCCTCCTTCCTGTCTCGCTCTTTCTCGGCTGAAGTCGTTTCTCTGTTATTTGCAGCATGAGGTTTTTATTCCTGACACTTCACAGAAAGAGCGCTCGCTCAGAACGAGAGAGTTATTCAGGACAGCTGGATTTCTCTGCACGTCCTCCTCCTCTCGCGCTCTCTCTCTCTCTCTCTCTCTCTCTCTCCGGCAGTGCTTAGCAGGCAGATGAGAAGGCCCTATCTCTTTCGCCTCGAGAGACTGCCTTCACGATCATAATGTGAAGGTGAATATTGGCGTTTATTTAGCCAGAGATGGCGGTGAGCGCGCTGCTTAGAGGCGTGGGTGCAGGAGCAAAGTGTACAGTCAGCACTTGTCCTTTTCCATATAATCTTATTTTATTTCTCTTTTCTCAAAGTCACTGTGCATCCGTTCTCCCCTCCAACCCTGTTCAAATTAATTTAACCCTCCTCTTGAGGAATTCTGATCAAATTAAACTTTTCCTTCATAGAGATGAGAACAGGAGTGCGTCTGCACTCCTCGCCAAAATCGTGGCCTCCTATTTTTAGAGTCTCATAAGGGCTTCTTGCTCCGTGTCTGTGGGAGAAAATTAATTGAAATAATGACAGTCTTGGCTGAAGCATCAATCAAAAAGTAGAAACATGACAAACTTTGCCAGGAAGAACTGATGAGGTTCTTCTGTTCTCCCGTATTTCCCGCTTCAACAATAGTTTCCGCTGAGGTGTTTCATAAACAACCGGGCAGATCATCATGACACCAAGGGAGAGAGGCGCTCCTCATGGGGAGGAGAGCGGGAGAAGAGGAGAGAGGGAGGAGAGAGGAGAGGAGAGGCAGAGGGGGAGTCTGCACCCTGAGGCTCAGGGAGGAAGTGTGTGTGTGTGTGTGTGTGTGTGTGTGTGTGTGTCTCACAGTGCAGGCTTCGCTGTGTACACACACTCACAGTGACACAAGCTGAAGGGTTGCAGTGATGCACATGTTGCAGGGAGGCAGTGGAGTGAGCAGACTGTGTGGAAGATCTCACACCTCCATCGCCATGGTCACAGGTCGCCATGGCCACAGGCCGTTGTGCCTACACAGGTGTACTCTGACCCTTACAAGCTGCCGGACACTTAGGAAGTTAGGAGTTAGGAACAGAGGAACCGGAGATCTCTGCAGTTATGTGTTATGACACCTCTGGAGGTGCCTGTGTCAGGAGTCTGTGTCAGGAGTCTGTGTCAGGAGTCTGTGTCAGGAGTCTGTGCTGGTTCCAGTGAGCTGTGTGACAATGCTGGCCAGCTGGGAGGCTATTGTTCCAAATCCAGAAAGAGCAGTAAGTCTTAGAGAAAGACTGGCGAAGCTTGAGGATGAGAAAGAGAGGGCGAGGAAGAGAGGGAGAGAGAGTGTGTGTGTGTGTTTGTGAGCCTGAGAGAGCTGTCACTTTGAGCGATGAGAGGTGGAATCGGTTGGGACCACTCTGGCAGATGTGCAGAAAGAGCAGGGAGCATATTGATCAATTAAGTATGCAAATGAGAGAGAGGGAGATAGAGAGAAGAGAGAGGGAGAGAGAGAGCGACAGATAGGTAGAGAAAGAGAGCATGAAGGGAAGTGAAAGAAGCATTAAGCTTTGCATTAATGACCAAACAAAACAACGTTTACTCCCATAAAACAGGAAACCCCCTCTTGAGTGTATGTGTTTGTGTACATGTCTGTGGGTGTTAGGGTGTGTGTGTGTA
>JAGXOD010001379.1:5942500-5962500 GCA_020368025.1 Brachyhypopomus occidentalis | reverse complement strand
GTCTAGTACTCATATATCTACATCCCCACAAACTGGCCTACTCTGCCGGTCGTATATCTGGAGCTTCGCACGCACCTACTCCAAGCGCTAGACAAACTCACGTGTACTCTTCCCCCGCCTTTGCTGTTTTATATTTCAATTTTCGAATGGTTCCTTATCACTAACTTGCTTTCCTTAAGCTGCGCTTCATGCTACGTTGGCTTACCTATTCTAGAAAGCATAATTGCCATGCAAATTCCAATCAGTAGTACTTTTTTTCCACAGGAAACATTGTTTTCTGTGGAGCTACGCAAGCATTCATGGATTTAGCCAACAGCTGTCTCGAGACTGTATTATTATAATTTCCTCTACGCTTTTGAAAAAGGTAGTGCCTAAGAAAAAATATAAATAAATAAATGAATAAAACTGAAAGTGGAAAAAAAAGACAAATCATTTTGGAGGCAGAAAGGCATGAAAGAGAACGCGTATTGTGTTTACTCGTGAGAAAATGCGTGGAGGCAGGTGAAAAATATCTGTCTGTACTTGTTCGGATTTAAGACCCTCAAATTTACACCTTATTTCAATTTGGCTGTGCGAGTGAGCACGTGCAAATGGCTTATTGGGAAGGAGATTAATGCGAGAGAGCTGGAGAGGGCGCGGAAATCCGACAGGGCCGGCTTGTACCATCATGTAAGCGTAATGACTATCACACTGAATCTGCTGCCAGAGCTCACATCAGCTTAACATGAGGAAAAATGTGCCTCTCTCTCTCTCTCTCTCTCTCTCTCTGTCTGTGTTGAAGCTTCAGCAGTAATACAGTCGTACACTGTGACTAAATTTTATAGTTCATGAAGCATATTAGCGTCTGACTGTATCACCGCCCTATTCAAAAGGCTATTTCAATTTTAGATGCACATTTTTCATGAAGATAAATATGGCAAGCGTCATAATTTCCCCGAAGTAAATATTACAGGAATATTAGACTAGTACGGCGTAGGGTCAGGCGAGTACGAGGGGAATGACAGTGACACTTTTTTCATTTGTATGGTAAGTGGCGGACCTTGTGGCCTATCAGGTAGCAAATTGAATGTTTAATCTGCGCGCATGCAGATGGGGCTCTGCCACGGCGGGGAGAGAGAGAGAGAGAGAGAAAGCCGTGTCACGCGGTAAATTGAGAGTTCTCCTGTGGTTAGGAGCGAAGCAGACGCCTTGCCTGTCGGGGCCAATGCTGGAACCTCACCGGAGCTTTGTCAAAACACAGAAAAAACACCGCTGGAAAAAACGTGGCAATTTATATTTACTATTTGATAACCCTTGTGTCCGCTAAATACCGGAGAATATATTCGAATAGGCTTGCTCAGTGGAATAGAGCCGAATGTCAAAGACAAGTAGCATGGAGACTTCTCCTTTCCCAAAGGTGTCACCATGGTCGTGTATCGCTGGTAGCACGACCTGGGCTGTCATTTCATCCACAATGGAAGCGCTCGGATATCAAACACTAGTTGTATTCGTCTGATACAAGCTTGCCAGCGTTTCAGAGTTGCACTATCAGGCTCGGATGTGTGCATTAGTGTGAAATATAAAGCTATATCATATGTTTGGTCCCCGAGGTCATTAGCAGGGTGTATCTCTAGAATATCTGCATTCAGCTGTGATGTTTTTGCTGAAACCGTCGTTTCTCAGAGTTCACTAATACCCACCAGGGATAAATACAGGAACCTCCACATCAACAGATCCACCCTCCAAACACGGCGAAAAATGGCCGGAATAATTGGGTTTTTTTGTCATTGGAATATGAATCATTAGAAAGACACTCAATTACAAGTTCTTTCTTGGCTTGTTAGTATTTTTATTTATTAATATGCTTTCCTTCCTCTACTGTCATATTGCCATGAGTATTTTTGAGAGCTCATAGCTGTGGGTGAGAGCGACATCTTCCTGTCTTCCTCTCTGCCTTTTGCTTCCTCTTTGTCCCATCCGATGCCCGGACCGGGGAAATCTCATGTCAAACGAGGGCATGTTCATTTAGCCAAAGGTTCTGTTGTATATTAATTTAAGTCGAGATTCTCCACCGGCGGAAGATGACACCGGCAGCATTTTGATTAGGGATTTTATACATGAAGAAATTTTCATTATCTTAGCTGCTTGCCGCCTGGCGTCAAATGGGTTAGGACTGGTGACCCTGTGCTGTGACGAAGCACAGTGAGGGAAAAATGTTCCTGTATTGAATCTCTCCCCACACTGGATCCCCACTTACAATTACCAATTAATGGGGTCTCTCCCTCAGGGGGACACACAAGCCAGCCGATGGTACAAAGCTGCCATTGTACATAAGTAACGAGATTTGGCCCTGCCGCCCCCCCATACACACACACTCTGGTCTCTAATAGATCAGTAGACACTTCCTTGGTGATTATGAATCCCAAAAGACCCTAGAAGATCGGAACAGGAGAACCTGTCCTGTTGACTTTAAGCTAACTGTGCCCTTTGACCTCTCTAGACATTTATTTCAGACAGTCACCCTCTCTCGCTTAAATTCTTGTGCATGATACAGTATTGGAGCAATAATTGTCTAATGCTACACTGCTTTAGGATTTCGTTCTTATTGAGTTAAAATGAGATTATTATGTCTAAGTGTTAACTGTGACACCATTGGAGGTAAAAAGCCCCCTAGTGGCAGGTGGTGACATAGCCCCACATTGCTGCTGCCGGTAGAGAGAACAGCCCCCCCTCCCCCAGCTCACTGCTGTAATGGTACTGAATGCTTTAATACACAACCTGTCCCCCACAGTCCCTCATCAGCCTCCGTGTCCTCTCGCCGGTCCCTGAGCGTCCCCGAAGCAGCCCGCCACCATGCATGCGTCTGACACGTTTGTGTATGTATGGCAGGTCCTGCCCAGGCTAGCAGTGTCTTCTCACGCTTCAACCGCTCTGCTACAAAACCAGTCTGACATCTCTCTGTTTCCTCCGCCGAGAAAAGCGAGGAGTTCTTTCCCCCTCTCGTCATGTGTGTGGGGTTTTTTCCCGTCCTGTACAAGAGGATGTTTGCACGTCGACACTGTGACTGAGAGCATCCTTATTATTTGTAGATAAGCGTCTTTGAAAGCCGACTGTGTCCCGGGCAGCCAGGCTAAAGCGCTGGTGTCAGTTCTACGGGCCAGAGCCATCAGGCGATCTCCGGCTTCTCAAAGTCGCGCCTCTGCTGGCGTCTCTCATGGTGTCACAGCATCACCGTACTTCAGGCGACAGAGTTAGGGGAGCCTTTTTCTCTCCCCGTCTCTGTCTCTTCCCATCTGCTTTCCCCCCCCTCTCTCTCTCTCTCTCTCTCTCTCTCTCTCTCTCTCCTCTTCCTAGGGTTTTTCCTTCTCTCGTTCACTCCCCACTTTAGTCTCCTGTTCTCTTATTCTAACTCTCCCTTTCACTTCCAATGTGCGATTTTGTTTCACCAAATTCAAACTTGCAAAACTCAACAAAAAACAACACAAGGAGTGCCGAAAATACAGTGCTGTGTGTGTGTGTGCTGTTAATGGGACTCTACCACCTTGTTGGTATAAACATCCCTGTATGTGTAATTGTGCATTTGTGTGTGTGTGTGTGTGCTTAGATAAAAAGCTCTCTCCTGACGCATTTTCCCACCATGGTGGAACTCCTCTCTGCGCTGGGTGCACAGAGCCCTGCTTGTGCAGGTCTGATGTCATAGCCCTGACCTGCCTCAGGAGCACAAAGGCTAAGGTATCACGAGCGGCCCACACAATACCTATTCACGCGGGCCGCCTCGGCTCGGCAGGCCCCCACTACAATGGCATTTTTTGTTTCAGCATTATAAAGCTGGACTTTTGCAGGAAACCTAACAGACAAAACCTTTATCAGACGATGCTTCAGGCAAGCAAGCAGTCTAATCCGCTTCCATTAGTCTTCTGTATGTGTGTGTGTGTGTGTGTGTGGTTTTTTTACCCATTCACTCTTCCTCGTCCTTTTTTGGCAGGACATAGGGAGCATATTCATAGGGTCAAAAGGGAAATGTATTCTGTTTTAGTGGTACATTTAAGGAAATGGTCTGGTTAAAGGGAAAGCAGAGATGCAGGGTGGGTCTTGAAATAATGTACAGTTCACAGCACTGTATTAGAGAGTCCATGGCCTGCTCCCAGAGCAATGTAAAGGCTGCGGAGTGAAGGACAGGACATGACCCAGTCAGGGTGCTGATCGGGGCATTGTGAGGGCCTGTTCTGGGTGTCGGGTCGGGCCGGGTCGGACCAGAGCGGCACACGGCAGCAGCCTGCACTTTGCACAGAGCCGCGACCAGCAAAACAGTGGCAGTGTTAACCTGCAATATATTTGCTTATTAGGATTCTCTGGGTCTCAGTCAACAATATGAAAGCAACAACGGCCCCTAGCCTCTCCATGTACCAGCGCACTAACCACATGGGTGTGTGTGTGTGTGTGTGTGTGTGATTCATTCCAGAACAGTTTTAGTCCTCATAAAATATTCATTTTGGTTGTGCAGGGCTCTGTAATTGCCATCTCTCAGGCTGAATAATTTATACCGCGCGCAGACTGACAAAGCTTCACCATACGCCACCAGATGAATCAGAAACAAGGATCTCTGCTGCCATTCGCATTATTGTTGCACAAAATATGGCGCTCACGTCATCTGTGGACGCCGCTGCTCCTAATCCAGACCCTCTTCATTTGCCATGTTGCTCCTCCTGCACTTCGCACGGTGGCCCCTTCTCTCCGCACAACGGCCTCGTGCTCCTGGACTGGCTCTCCTCAATCAGGTCGTTGTCCTGGACTGTCTCTCCTCGCTCAGGTCGTTGTCCTGGACTGTCTCTCCTCACTCAGGTCGTTGTCCTGGACTGTGTCTCCTCACTCAGGTCGTTGTCCTGGACTGTCTCTCCACACTCAGGTGGTTGTCCTGGACTGTCTCTCCTCACTCAGGTCGTTGTCCTGGACTGTCTCTCCTCACTCAGGTCGTTGTCCTGGACTGTGTCTCCTCACTCAGGTCGTTGTCCTGGACTGTCTCTCCTCACTCAGGTGTCCTGGACTGTGTCTCCTCACTCAGGTCGTTGTCCTGGATTGTCTCTCCACACTCAGGTGGTTGACCTGGACTGTCTCTCCTCGCTCAGGTCGTTGTCCTGGACTGTCTCTCCTGCCCTCCCCCTGCTCACACACTGTCCCCCTTTGCTTGCCGTACTGAACAACATATGCTCTGAAGCATCGCTTACTCCTCCCTCTCTCTGTCCTTTTTACACACACAGATAAACACACACACACACATGCTCGCACGCACACACATGCACACCCACCCACACACACACGCGCACGCACACAAACACACACATACACACACATCTTAGACTTTTAACACACATTTTAGACATTTAACAAGCACATGCACATACACACGTAAACACACACACACACACACACACACATTTTAGAACATTTTTAACAAGCGTTCACTTAAGAGACACATTAGAAATAAAATTTTAGAAAGCTGAAACAACAGCATCTTTCTCGCCTCTCACCTCTCCTTCTCTGTGCAACTGTGTAGACCCATAAACATTTTATGGACCTTTTTTTGCGATCAAGTCAGATGCTCCAGATCTGATTTAAGCAGAAGCCTATCAGAGTGATCCCGCGTCCTTCCATGGGAGAGTCTAACCTGCCCTCTGCCACGAGTCTCATACTCTGTTTATTGGCTTATGCTATTTATGGTAGTGCTATGTTTTAATAAATGGCTTTAATACAGTGTTAATACAGGAGTCTACCCTCCTCCCCCACACACACTCCCCTTTTGCTGATGTGTGGGAGTAGTGACATGAAGGCAGTGCTCTAGTCATTAGGCTGTATAACCTGTGTTAAAACCAATAATTGCCACTCAGAACTGGATCCACATTAATCATTTATAATGTTTTAATACGTTTTTAATCACCATCTCCCAGACCACATAGCCCAAACATCAGGCAGACCATACATTAGCGTGCATGTGGGTGTGTGTGTGTGTGTGTGTGTGTGCGGGCATGATCCAAGGGCCTGGCCTGATTTGAACTGTTTTTTTTTCTCTCCTTCCTGTCTTTAATTAATAATTAAAATCGGCAAAGATGACAGTTCCTAATTAGGGCCGTCTTGAAAGAATCTGGGAACATATAAATTTTACATGGGAAAGGAGAGAGGGAGAAAGAAGTGGTAGAGTGGAGGTAAGAGGAAAAATATCATGAACGAGTGGAAAGGAATGCAGTGGAGAATTACACTCACACATATTATATGTATGTATATGTGTGTGTATGTATGTGTGTGTGTATATATATATATATATATATATATATATATATATATATATATATATATATATATATATATACACACAACCTAAAAGTGTCCCTTGGTTTTTGCTGTTAGCTAGGGCCAGCAGCACCTCGAACTACGTGGCCTGATGGTCAGCGTAGCAATATGGACCCCCTCCATCTCGTCCTGGAGAAACTTGAGCCTCCTGCCTCCTTATCAAAGAGCCAATAGAGGGGGGGGGTCACAGAGGGGAGAGGAAGCGTGAGGAGGCAGAGTGGGTGCCCCCCCCCCCCAAGAGTGGGTGCCCCCCCACCCCAGAGAACAGGAAGAAGTGAGCTGCAGAGAACTCCCCATGATTTCTGTGATGAAGCAGATGCACTCTGATCAGTACTCAGGTGGACAGAGCAAGATGTAGCGCCATGAAGAGGAGGGAGGGAGGGAGGAAAGGATGGATGGAGAGAAAGAGAGAGAGAGGGAGGGAGGGATGAGAGTGTGGAGGAGGGGTGACAGAGGGAGAGATTTAATGAGGCCACTGTCTAAAACAAAATGGCTTCTGATTGACAGGGCCAGTGATGCGCTGAGGGAATAATGTCAAAGGCATGTTCCACATTAGTAGAGAGAGAGAGGGAGAGAGAGAGAGTGAGAGAGATGGAGAGAGAGAGAGAGAGAAAGTGAGAGAGAGAGGGAGGAATGGCAGCAGTTGTATATTCCGGTCTTGTTCAGGTAAAGAAGTATTCTGCCTGAGGGTGGGAGAGCTTGCTCTGCACACACACACACACACACACACACACACACACACTGCACACACACACACACACACACACACACACACGCGCACGCACACACACACACTGCACTAAAATGTTCTGTCACTGCCACATGACTGCACAGTCTAGCCAAAACAGGGACCTCAACACACACCTCAACACAAGCACAGACCTAAACACAAACACACACCTCAACACAGAGCTAAACAAACACAGACCTCAACACAAACACAGACCTCAACACAAACACACAGCTAAACACACAGACCTCAACACACACCTCAACACAGAGCTAAACAAACACACACCTCAACACAGAGCTAAACAAACACACACCTCAACACAGGCCTGCAGCCCACACAGGTGGTGTGTTTGGGTGACACCACCCATGTCGTAGGATTGCATGGGTAGCTGGCCGCTGATGCCCAAGCCCAGAGAGTGTTGCGTGCAGGGGGAGTGTTTGGCGGGGTGGGGTGGGGCGGAGTGTCACAGCCTCCAGAGCAGCCATGGGGAGAAGCCCTTCTGGGGCGAGCACGGGGGTGAGGGCGTGAAAGGAGGGAGTGAGAAAAAGACAGAGGGAAAGAGGAAAGCTCACAAAGGGCCATCTGGTTCCTGTAGAAAACGCTTGTAGCCCCAGCCATGATGTCATGTCGCACACACACGCACGTACAGAGACACACACACACACGGATATGCTCACATGTAAGTCCATAAAGCACACTCACACACACACACATGCACAAATACTCTTTCAGCAAACCACAAAGACCTTTCTGCTTTCACAATAAGTGTGAAAGTAGTTTAGCATGTTATGATTGAAAGATGAATTACTGCGCCCTCCCTCCCTCATACCTTTCTCATCAGCCAATCAGCAGAGAGCAGTTGGGAGGCCAAGATGTTCGGCATCCAATCGGAAGCGATGGTACAGGGAGACTAGTGCTCTGACAGGCAGGGAGAATCAAGTGTGGGAGGGGGTGTGGCCCTGGCAGTACGGTCCCCAGCGCTTTGGAAATAAGACCCGTATTGTCCCATCTCAGCCTCTGGGTCTGGTGTCAGCAGAAAGTAGTCATGTATGAGAAGAGCTCATTACAGGTGTGTGTGTGTGTGTGTGTGTGTGTGTGAGTGTGTGCGCTTTGTGTGGCTGGCTGGGGTCTGATCGGCTAGAGTTGCTGGATGATCAATACTCTGCACAGACACACAGCTGAGGTCTCAGCTCTTAACACCACACCAGCAATTAGTGCCCATACTGACCACTCTCACACACACACACACACACACCCATCTGCCATTGTATTTCTTTACCGCCCTTTGCATGCACTCATCTGTCTTGGGAAAAGCTTAAAAGAAAATCTGCAGCACTTTTTACTGGCCTGGTTTGGAAACAGCAGCATTGCCTCCTCTGTTCACACTGGAGCAACCAGTGCAGATCAATGATTCATCTCCCTCTGCACATGCACTTGTGCTACGGTCCCTTAACTTCAATAATATTCTAATTTGCTCGACAAATTTTATGTGGCAACTGAAATATTTCTATGCGTTTAGAATTGAATGAAAATGGCTTTGAGTTGCAGTGGTACACTTAGTATGAAATAGCTACCATTTCAAATCTGTGGTGCTTCTAGTAGACTGGTAACAAGAGAGAACAAAGAAAGATGAGAGAGAGAGAGAGAGAGAGAGGGGAGAGAGAGAGAGAGAGAGAGAGAGAGAGAGAGAGGGAGAGAGAACCCTGGGAAGAGTAACCTTACCACCAATTATGACAGGGGTTACAAGGCCCCTGCTTCTGTTTGTTTTTATATCTTTTCTTAAGTGAATGAAGGGGGATTAGAGAAAGAGAAAAGGCAGAAATGGAGAGAGAGAGAGGCGTTCTTCTCTGAATAAGGGCAGGAAAAGGATCCAGTAGTGGTATTGGTTAAGATAAGACAGCTTACTACTGAGTTCCTCTTTTTTTTCTTCAATTACCTCGTCCCTCTGAAGCTAAAGTCCTTTCAAACGGCAAGCTCTCCTCTCTGAACAGTCTCTCTCTCCTCTCTCTTTCTTTCTCGCTCTCTCCTCTCTAAAGAGTCACTCTCTCCTCTCTCTCTCCTTCTTGCTCTCTCCTCTCTGGAGTCTCTCTCTCTTCCTATCTCTCCTCTCTCTCTCTCTCTCTCTCTCTCTCTCTCTCTCTCTCTCTCTCTTGTGTTCTGTTTCCCTTTCTTCCTCCCTCTCACTCACCTAAGCGTAGTGGCTAATCACACCATAATGATTCAACCCCTCCGGTCAGGGAGAGGGAGTGAGAGGAGCGGGGCAGTTGGGGGGGAAAAGGGAAGTAATTGCCCCCACGCAGACTGGCTTCACCACTACTGGTTTGTCCTTGCTGCAGTTGAGTCCAGAAACAAGCGACTCTGCTTGTCTTAAGAAGAAAGAGGGAGGGAACAAGGGATGGAGGAGGGAAGCACTGAGATGGAGAGACAGAGAGAGAGAGAGAGAGTGATAGAGAATGCGAGAGAGGTGTTGGGAGGTATAGGGAGGGCCTCAAACGTGAAATTAACCACATCCACCCATCTTCTCCCCTCTCTCTGGCACACTGAAATGGCGGCTCCTGTAATTGATAACTGCCTTGTCCAATTATTTTGCACATAACAATACACAGTGGCCCCTTGCACGGGCTTCAGCCGTGTTGCAATTAGCCATGCTAATATCCCTTTTATTGGTCTTAATATTGCCCACCGCCTCGCTGCCGTCCGGAGGCCACCAGGGCCCCGTGTCCTGTCACAAACGCTGATTATTGAGAAGGATAGCTTTAATCAAACCTAATTGCAGTTAATTTTTTCACCCCCCCCCTCGCCTTGCTCTCTCTCCATCGCCGGCGTCTAATGCCACAGACTCCTTGATATTCCATTAAATTACAGTTTAACTGCCTCCATTGTTTCTGATACTCATGAAGAACACAAAGTTCCATAGCCGTTTAGAAAGATGAGAGAGGGAGAGAAAGAGAGAGAGAGAGAGAGAGAGAGAAGGAGAGAACAACGTGGGGTCATAATTGCTTGGCTTCTCACAAAGGAGCAATTTCCTCAATCCCCGTGTAGAATTGAAACAGCTCCTAATTCAGCAGATATTATGGTGGAGTTGCGGACTGCAGCCTGAGATGATTTTCATTAGATAGCCGAGACAGCTTTGCTTAATCAACTACTGAAAAGCAAGCAGTTCCCAGCACAACGATAGTACACAGCTCTAATGAGGGAGTCGTGTGCGAGTGTGTGAGTGTGTGTGTGCATGTGCGTGTGTTGGTTGAGGGTTAGAAAGCGGGAATGTATTTTAAAGTATAAAAACAAAAGGCTTTAGTAATGATATAGTGAAGCTATTTTGTTTATGCCAAGAAATGTGTTTTTTTATGGAAATGTCAGTATTCTGGATTTTTTTGACAGTGATTGTGTTTGTTTTGCGTTTCTTGTGTTTGAGTGTTTATGGATTTATCAACTGCCTCAGGGTCTTTTTACTTTCAGTTTATGACAGTATTTCTTTTTCATGGTGAATGACAAATTCCATTCTTAATTATTCTTTCTACCATTCAATCTGGCTTGAAAGTGTGCACAAGTGTTGTGTGTTTGTTTGTAAATGAGTGTGCGTGTGTGTGTGTGTGTGTGTGTGTGTGAGAGAGAGAGGTTGTTTGTCTGTCGTCTGGCAGAGGCAGGAAGTGCATGAGGTCCATGTTTTGGCTGTGATTTGCCCTGATATGTGCTGTGGAAACATTACGGCTCTGTGGGGAAATAAAGATGGGGTTCGAGAATTACAACCCATAATACTCATCCTGGGAACGGTGTGTCCGAACCCACTGCCCTGCACACACTGTACACAATTAAAGCTGAAGTCCCCAGGATGGCCTAGGAGGCTGTTAGGGCCTCACAGGCAGCACGATGACTGCTCCCTCCTGCCTGCAAACCGCCTTTATGGCCTTTTCTTTCTCTCATGAAGGTGAACAAAGATTTTCCGGCACCTGCCAAGGCCGCCTATGTTCTTTCACTGTTCTTTAGCTTCCCCTCTGTCCTTTCTGCATTTCTCTCTCCATTTGTCTCTATCTTACATGCTCTCTCTCTCTCTCTCTCTCTCCCCCTCTGCACCTCTGTCAAGATGGAAGGTTAGAATGTGAACAGATGAGGTCTGGTGGGGAAGAGGTGCTCAGGGTTAGGGGTGTCATTTCACATTGTGATTTATGGCTGTGGTTGGGGTCCCATCGGGGGAGCCGTTGAGGACTGGGGCCACTGAGAGCCCCACCCCCACCCACGCCCCCACCCACCCCCCGCGGGCTCCTGCCTGTTTGCCTGCCACTACGCACTAACTCCGCATGGCGCGATCAGCAATGCATGACACCTCGGCGGCAGGAGAGGACTGTGGGCCAGGCCTGTGCCGAGAGGGGCACAGGCAAATATTTGTGTACATGGACATCCATATGTAAGGCCAGCTGCTGGTGGATATTCCACGGGCTTCACTAACGATGCGCATATGCACACGCATGTGTGTGTGTGTGCGTGTATGTGTGTGTGTGTGAGACGGCACGTTCAGGATGAGGCTTCCCAGCCTGTCTGTCAGGTGCACAAGTGCTTTGGTTAAAATCGAGAGAGAGAAGAAGAGAGATAGAGAAAGAGGGAGAGAGAGTAGGATCAGGACAGATAGAGAGAGAGAGAGAAAGGGAGAGAATAGCTCCTCTCTCCTCTGTAATCCCCCTCTTCTCTCCTCCTCTCCCCTCCTCTTCTTTGGATGCCTCTTAAAGAGACTCAGTGATGAGGCCAGAGAGAAAAAACATTAGTGGAGCAGAGAGACTGAGAGGATCCACTCATTCCACTCTCACTCGTTCACACAGATATAGTGAGCTTAGGTGCGTGGGTGTGTGGGAGAGTGGGTGTGAGTGTGTGAGAGTGTATGTGTGCGTGCACGTGCTGGTGCCCGGGGGGACCCACCCTGACTCTCACACACACATGACATTTGTGGAGAAGATTAGGTGGGTTGTAATTTGCGGCGTAATTGCCGGGCACTGCTGGGCGGGTGCTCAGGTTGGCTCTAATTGTCTGACAGAGCTGGAAGTTCTGCGGCCTGCTTTCACCTTGTTAAGTGCTGCAGTGTCTCCTGATGATGAGAAGGGCTCAGGTGTGCTCATTTACCTCCTTTAATTACAGGGTGGAGCTCTGAGGGGCGGGGGTGGGGGCACTTCCTGTGAGTGTGGACAGATGGGTTCTAATGGGAATTGTGGGATTTGTATGCATCAGACGGACAGACAGACAGTTCTGAGAGGTATCCGCTGGGAAGGCTCTGAACAAAACACTGATGATCATTATTGTTTGTGTGTGTGTGTGTGTGTGTGTGTGTGTGGAAGCAGCTGTTGGCTCAGTGTTAAATGTTTGTGTTGTTGGGTTTACAACATGTGGGTTTACAACTGGTGCAGGTTTTTCCCTCCTCTGCTGGGAAGTGTTGTGTAGTCAATATCTATATTCTGTTATTGATCGGTCCTGTGTGAGTTTGGGTGAGTTTGTAGAGCCTGGTCAGAGTGGCATTGATTGTCTAACATGGACGGTGTTTTTCTGTGATCTCTTACAGATTCTTTTTGAAATTCTTCCTCAAGTGCAATCAGAACTGTCTAAAGAATGCAGGTAACCCACGGGACATGCGGAGGTTCCAGGTAAATCCTTCACACACACACACACACACACACACACACACACACACACACACACACAGCACCCAGTATAGAGTTGAGGTGGACTGCAGACTGTGTGGGGCAGGTAGTGAAGCAGGTGGCGGCGTGAGTCTGATGTAAGGGCCGGCGTGGGAGAGGTCCTCTCTGGGGACACAATGACTCAGCCCTTCTACTTTAACACATTCGATGCCTCACAGTTACTGGAGCATCTTGTGTGTGTGTTTGTGTGTGTGCACTCAGACCCATTACAGTCACACAAACCACGAACTCTGCGTTTACCTTTTCACATTTACAGTTGATACTCAATTGACAGAGTCTATATATTAAAAGAAAAAAAAAAGAACTTCCTTATAGCAGCCTTGGAGCAGGTGAGCGCTGTGCTGGAGCCTTACCTATGAGCTGTGTGTGTATGGGTGGGTGGTTTATATAGGCCTGTAGCGGCTGGCGGAGCCTTGAACAGGCAGCTGGGCTGGGGTTTCATTTTTCATGGCACGGAGGGCAGTGGCCGATATTGATCCATGCGTCCAGACCAGAAGGTCAGACTCAGAGTGAGAGGAAGTGTCCTTTCTGTCTCCACGGCTACTGAAAGAAACATCCGTCACCACTGATGTGCCACTGCACAATCAAAGCGCCAGACTTCTCTGTCTCTCTCTCTCTCTGCCTCTCTCTCTGTCTCTCTCTCCCTCTATCTCTCTCCCCCTCTCTCCCTCTTTCCATTTTCCCTTTCTTTTCCTCTCTCTCCCCCTTTCACTCTCTCATCCCTCTTTCTCTCTTTCTCCCCTTTTGTCTTGCACTCTTCTTCCTTTTCCATCTCTCTCTCCCTCTCTCTTCCTCCCCCCCCACTCTCCCTCGCTCTAATCTCATCTCCTCCCTGATGGTTTAACTGGTCTTAGCAGGGTGTCAGGGCTCTTGCGTCTGTTCCCACTGCCTGCGCTGCTTCAGCAGAGAGAGGAGAGGAGACTCATACTGATGGGCCTCCAGCCTGCTCCTCCACACGGGCTCCCCTCTCCAACACTGGCCTATATTTCATTTTCTTCACTAAGATACTTACCAAATTTACCACCAGAACGCATCTCATATTGTCATGTTTTGCTGTCTTAACAGCCAAACCATCAAGATGATTTTATAACGTGTTTTTTATTTTAGCTTCAACAACCCAGATCTCATAAACACCAAATTCCCCAGTGTTACCAATTTAAGTCCATCTGGACACAAATGAACGCTGATTAAAGTTTATATTCAACATGGGGGATTTTTGCTTTGGCCATCTAACTCATCTAACGTACATTTTCTCACGTGACGCTCACGTGAGTCGTGCACACGCAGGCTAGCGGAGTTTGGCGTTCCTCTTCATCCCGAGCCGAGAGGGCGCCTTTAAAAGCTGAGCTGTCAGTGCGAGTGGGCCGCTTGTCTCTTATCCTGACGGCTCCATGTTAAACTAAATGCCATCTCCAGAATAAATTTCACACGTGTTCTGTCCGGCGAGATGTTGCTGCGAGGTCGAGCTGTGGGTGCTGCTGTCTCCCCCACCGCCGGCTCGGGCAGCTGGGGGCCAGAGCTCTGCTGATCCATCATCCTCCTGGAGAGGGACAGAGAGGGAGGAGAGAGAGAGAGAGAGAGAGGAGAGAGGGAGGACAGGGAGAGAGAGAGAGAGAGAGAGAGAGAGAGGAGAGAGGAGAGAGAAGGACAGAGGGAGGACAGGGAGAGAGAGAGAGAGAGAGAGAGACAGACAGAGAGGGGTTAGGAATCACCACCCGAATAAATGTTTGACTAACTTTTTTATGTTGACACATTTTTCTTCTCTACCTCTTTCTCTCAGTCTCTCTGTCTGTCTCTCTTTCTCTGTCTTTCTCTCTTTCTCTTTCTCTCTCTGACCAAGCTCATTCACCCCTCTTGCCTCCTTGTCCTCATTCAGATGCTAAACGCCCCTCCTCAGGCGGCTCTGTTAGTGCCTGTGTGCTCAGGATACTTGTTGTTAAACAGATGAAAGCGATGGGGTGATGTGTGTGTGTGTGTGTGTGTGTGTGTGTGTGTGTGTGTGTGTGGGGGGGGGTAAAACGATCTCCCTAATTCACTAGAAGCGTTTCTCTTTCTTTTTTCAAGAGGCCTCCTTTCCACACACTGCCCCTTCCCCATGAATACATCCCCCCCCCCACACACACACACACATGACACACGCTGCTTCTAATGAGGGAAAACAGATAATCAATAGATCAATAGATCAATGTGGATGGGCCTCGCTAGCTCTCGTAGGGCCGTAGGCAGTGTTTCAGAGACCGTTGACGGCTGGAGGTGCAGACAAGAGCCTCTTTTTCTCCCACCCTGTTCAGACGAGCACCAGATTAAAGTATAATTGGTCGGTGGCTTTGTCAAAGGACCAGGCACAACAGTACCGCCCCTTCTCTCTGAGTGACAGTTAGTTGACAGACCTCAGTTGAACAGGCCTCTTTATCTGAAGCACACATACTTGTAACTGACCGTGTGAATCCTTTAATGGAAGAAAAAAAAAACTTTTTATCCTTACAAAGGTTAATTGTAGCTCTCAAATGAGAAATGAAATCTGCTTTATATAACTTGATGGCTCTGAATCTTTTCTTTTTTGACATATGGTCCTACTGTGGGGTGGGCTCCAGAAATAGGAAATGTTAAATATTGTTTAACTTCATTAAGTGGCACTGACACCTGGGGGAAGGAGGGAGGGGTGTTGGGGGATACTCCATTTTTGGAGAAATAATGAAATATCAGATGATGGATGTGTCCTGTGGGTCTGTAACAACAGCGGCCAGTGTTTATTAGCTGCTCTCATTGTGAAACATGTCTTTGTCCTAATCCCGAGCTCCTCCCGCGGGTTTGCTGCTGTAGATTTGAGGCAGTGTGTGTATTTGTATTGAGTATGAGGAAGGTTATATGGGTCTGAGTTCCAGTCCATGCCGGACAGGTCCATTAGCCTTCACCGATCGCACCAGTATCACGCGACTTGAAGCACGAGACCAGGTTTGCGTTCTGATCCATAGACTGCTGGGTATGGTCTTAATGGTCCTGTGGTCCGCCCTAGCGTCCCGCCCACTCTCTGCCCCCCCCCCCTGTCCTCTAGCAAAATAAACACGCTGAGGGTCTGTGTGCGGAGACCAGCCACCATGCCCGCAGTTAGTGCCTGCATGCTCTGTGGCATTCAAAATAAAGCGCACGAAGCAGAGTGGAGAATGGAGACAAGTCAAACAAACAGCTAGAAGAACTGTGTTTATGTTTGTGTGTGTGTGTGTTCAAAATCAAAATACCTGCAGATCAGAAGTATAACATTGCACAGACTCGTGCTAACTGGGCCACATGGACACACACACACACACACATATACTTACCCACACACAAACGCATACCCACACACTTACAACCTGGTCGTGAAAACCACTGATCTCACTGCTGCTAAAGTACTCAGAATGACCTCTGTTTAGTGTTTAACACACACACACACACTAATGACGAACCACCACTCCGCTTTCTCCCCAGGTCGTTATATCGACGACAGTTAACGTGGACGGTCATGTGCTGGCCGTTTCGGACAACATGTTTGTCCATAACAACTCCAAACACGGGCGCAGGGCTCGTCGTCTTGACCCCTCTGAAGGTACGGCCCCTCCTTATCTGGACAATGGTAGGCACGTTTTACATCACCATATCATTTACCAGCACTTCTTCTGGCTTTTCCTCCCTCTTTCTTCTTTTCTTTCCTTCTTCTCTATCTCTCTTTTACTTCTCTTCCCTGCCATCTGACCACGCCCTCTTCTTGCTTCCTGGCCGCACCTCTGTGTGTAGTAGTGTAGAGGTGAATGAAGATTGGCTAGTTCACTAGCGATTAGCACGCTAGCATCCCTCCCTCTTCCGCCTTCATGTGCCATTACACTCGTATCGCCTTTTCATTCCCCTATGCTTCTACCTGCTTCTTCCATCTTTCCTATTATTATTATTATTATTATTATTCACTATGTTAATATTTTCACTTTTCATGAATGCATTTGGGCCATGTTTTTAGTATTTTGTTTAGCCCCCACACAGTGACCACGGCAGCGTGTGTGGTGGATGTGTGGTGTCTTGTCGAGGTTTTGAGGTTTAACTGTCTTAAGGAGAGTGCTGGTCAGCTTTGCTCTCATTGGTGTAGAAGTCCCACCCTTCTTAAGCCACTCTGCTTAGGGACTGAACTCTCCGGTGCTTTCTGGCAAACGGAGACGTGCAGAAGTGGGCGGGGTTCCAGGGTCGTAAGCACCTGCAGAGGTGGGTGGGGTTCCAGGGTCGTAAGCACCTGCAGAGGTGGGCGGGGTTCCAGGGTCTGCAGAGGTGGGCGGGGTTCCAGGGTCGTAAGCACCTGCAGAGGTGGGTGGGGTTCCAGGGTCGTAAGCACCTGCAGAGGTGGGCGGGGTTCCAGGGTCGTAAGCACCTGCAGAAGTGGGCGGGGTTCTGCACTGGCCTGCACCTGGGCACACCGTGATTGGTTGTGCAGCATGGGGCTCGGCCTGGGCAAACAGCCCAGACACACAGAGCAGCATTCCCCACAGCACATTTAAAAACATCACGTTTGTATTATCCGTACCGCTTATTCCCGCTAGTCGGGGTCACGGGGGGGCTGGAGCCAATCCCAGCATCTCCGGGCGAAGGCAGGGTACACCATGGGCAGTTCGCCAGTCCACCACATGGCCAACACGCACACACACACTCACACCTACGGGCAATCTAGAGTGACCAATCAACTTATGATGCATGTCTTTGGACTGTGGGAGGAAACCGCAGTACCCGGAGAAAACCCACGCAGGCACAGGGAGAACATGCAAACTCCACACAGAGCAGCCCAGACCGAGAATCGAACCCAGACCGCCTTGCTGTGAGGCGACAGTGCTAACCACCACACCACCATGCCGCCAGCATTTACCTCGCTTTTATCCGCCGGTAATATCAGCTGTCCCTGTAATAATATCTCACGAACCAAGCAAAAGCAGCGCAATCCCTTTGCTGTTTTGAGCGGTAGAAAGCAAACTTATTTGTTTTATGGTTATTAATTTTTGTTCTTTTATTAATGACAGGAGCAAAATGAAACTAGCGTAATTGAGCACGTGTGCCCTGAGCGCTGGAGACATTCGGCCACCATACCGTGTTGTTTGCCTCTGCTCTCCGTGCTGGTTTGATGGTAGGTGTGTTTTGCTTAGCAACCGCCTTTAATTAGGAGAGCAATTAAGAAGGTTGAAGCCTCTCCCCTCATCACACTCCATCCCAGGGGAGAGAGTAAGAAAGAGAGAGAGAGGGAGAGAGAGAGAGAGAGAGAGGGGCTCCACCCTTCTACCGCCGGGGCCAAGCCCCTTCAAAGCTGCGGCTACAACACTCGCACTACTTCATCTCCTGCCTCCACACATCTAATATCTGTGTATTACATGACTTACATTTAAATGATTGGGTGTGAGTCATTATTATAACCGTATTATTTATTATGATTACAAGTATTATTACTTTTATTCTCTTAAGTGCTAAACATTTATGAATTGTACATTGCATTGTACAAACTTTAGATTGATGAAATTGCTGTATGGAATTTCATCATGTCTAACACAAACCACTGTTTTGACAAGTCTTTAAAAAATTCCTGACGGTTTAAAATCTCACGTCCTCCTTATGCGTTCACACACACACACACACACACACTGGCATGTGAGTGTGTGGCTTCCTTTCGCAGCACTACCTGGGGTTCCAGCTGTCCCAGACGTCAGATTTGGGCCAAGCAGATATTGCCACCAGTCTCCTAATGAGGGCCTTTAAGAGCGTAGTGGGAACAGTTAGCCCAAAGAGAAACACGCAACGCTGGACTTCTGACTGTCATTCAGAAAGGGCCCTCAGCCTCAGACCCCCTCTGTAATCACCTCTACTAATTTCACAAGGTTATTAGGTGAGCTGCGGAACTTTCCAGAGAGACAGAGCGAGAAGGAGAGCAAAGCTCCCTGGTGTCATTCACTTTACTAGCATGGCTGCCTCTGACCACAGTGATGCCAACATTGATCACACAGAGAAGCGTTGGAATGTGTGTGTGTGTGTGTGTGTGTCAGAGAGAAGTGTGGACAATCACACATGTATGGAGCATGTACCATGAACCGTAATGTTAACCATACACACGCACTGCTTAGGGCTACAGCTCAAAGAGTGTTAGAGATTAGGAACGCATTCAGGAAAACGATAAAGAGCTGAGAGAGAGAGAGAGGGTGAAAGGGGAGAGAGAAGGAGAGAGTGAGAAGGAGAGGGAGAGAGAAGGAGAGAGGAGAAGGGGAGAGGGAGAGAGAAGGAGAGAGTGAGAAGGAGAGGGAGAGAGAAGGAGAGTGGGAGAAGGAGAGGGAGAGAGAAGGAGAGAGTGAGAAGGAGAGGGAGAGAGAAGGAGAGTGGGAGGGAGAGGGAGAGAGAAGGAGAGAAGGAGAGAGGGAGAGAGAGAGAGGGAGAGAGAGAGAGAGAGAGAGAGAGGGAGAGGGAGAGAAGGAGAGAGGGAGGGAGGGGGAGAGAGGGAGAGAGAGAGGAGAGAGGGAGAGAGAGAGAGAGAGAGAGGGAGAGAGAGAGAAGGAGAGAGGGAGGGAGAGAGAGAGGGAGAGAGAGAGAGAGGGAGGGAGGCTGAGGAGGGAGAGAGAAGGAGAGAGAGGGAGGGAGAGAGAGAGAGGGAGAGGGGGGAGGCTGAGAGAGGGAGAGAGAGAAGGAGAGAGGGAGGGAGGCTGAGAGAGGGAGAGAGAGAAGGAGAGAGGGAGGGAGGCTGAGAGAGAGAGAGAGAGAGGGAGGGAGGCTGAGAGAGGAGAGAAGGAGAGAGGGAGGGAGGCTGAGAGAGGGAGAGAGAGAAGGAGAGAGGGAGGCTGAGAGAGGGAGAGAGAGAAGGAGAGAGGGAGGGAGGCTGAGAGAGGGAGAGAGAGAAGGAGAGAGGGAGGCTGAGAGAGGGAGAGAGAGAAGGAGAGAGGAGGAGGGAGGCTGAGAGAGGGAGAGAGAGAAGGAGAGAGGGAGGCTGAGAGAGCGAGAGAGAGAAGGAGAGAGGGAGGGAGGCTGAGAGAGGGAGAGAGAGGAGAGGAGAGAGGGAGGGAGGGGAGGCTGAGAGAGAGAGAGAGGGAGGTGTCGCTGTGTATCAGAAACTCCTTTAGTGCTCTTATCTAATCATCTAATATGGGCTAATGTTCCCAGACAGTGAATTTACTCTGCCTTCTGATCTTCAAGTAAAAGGAATTCCCCTGCTGTTGTCCCAGTGGTCTGCAGTCCCCCCTCCCTGAGCAGGCTAAGCAGGGCACACAGCTGCT
>JAGXOD010001379.1:5865000-5937500 GCA_020368025.1 Brachyhypopomus occidentalis | reverse complement strand
CTCTCCTCTCTCCATTCCTCTAAGCGTAAATACACCCACCTCCCGCCTCTAATGCAAAGGTTGTGTGTGTGTGTGTGTGCGCGTGCATGTGTGTGTGTGCATTTATATCAAACAAGGTCATGTTCTGTATGTATGGAGGTTTAGGTGTTTGTATTTGAATTCTTCTGGATCTGTGTGTGTGTGTGTGTGTGTGTCCATCCGTACATGTGTGTGTGTGTGTAATACATACCTAATCTCTCCTTTAGTGGGGCTGATAGTGGAGGTGATGCAGTCTCTTCATGTCTGACCTGGAAGCTCAGTATCTGATCCCAAACTGAGGTGGACAATGAGATAATCATCAGGAATTAGAGAGAGAGAGAGAGAGAGAGAGGGAGGGGAGAGAGAGAGAGGGAGCGGGAGAGAGGGAGCAGGAGAGAGAGGGTGGGTAGCTGTAAGGGCTCTGTGGTTGGGCCTCTGTGGTTCCCCCAGGCAGCTGTTTCCTGGTCCAGTTCTAGAGTGTCTGTAGTCGGTGCTGGTTGAGCAGGCCACAGGCCAGCCTGCCACTGACGTAGTGAAACCTGAGATTGGGGAGCTGCTTAATGCCAGCGCTGTTATATGAGCCCTGATCCTAATGTCTGTTCTGTAGTCCCCCTCTCCCCCAGCCTGCGAGCTACACCTTCAGGATTTGAGAGAGCTCCGTTAGTCCTGTTTGCCCCACTGTGATCTGACCAATGGAAACATACCGGTACACAAAGTGTTGATCTTTATTACTGTCATGTAGCTTTAGCTCATATTAATTGCATAAGAGTTTTAATATATCAGTTTTGACTCCTCTCCTGTTGTGCTTGGTGTGTGCTAGGCTGTTCCTCCTACCCCTCTCTATGAGGATGGGTTTGTTTGTTTATGTCTGTTCTGTCTGATCCCTGCTTCTGCTCATCAGAAGGAACGAATAATTACAGCAAGAGATTTTAAAGACTTAGTTAATTATCCCCTCGAAATTAAAGAGGGGAGTCACAGTGTACATGCCTCAACCCTTTCATTGTTATTGAACTTCATTTCCCAGAGTGCCTTACCTCCCTCTGTGAGGTCATAAAGACATAAGCCAGATAGTGCTGAGGAACACACGCGAGAGACTGGGTGCTCTACTGTTATTATGTCATTTATTAATAACTTTCTAATTAAACAGGCTTTAGCAAGTTAGTCACCATTTTAGAGTCAATCGAGTTTCACCATCAAAGCTGTATTTATTAATGAATCTGTTTAAACGCATTATCAACAATAGCATTCATAATTACAGCAATTATGATGGTTTTCTTTGACCAAAGCTCAGAGGTGCAGTTTGCTTTCATTTGTTTGTTTTATTCTTTAGCTTTCACATCTCTCTCTCTCCCTCCCTCTCTCTCTCTCCCTCTCTGTATATTTTTTCCAGTTCTTAAACTCTTGTAAGTGCTATTGATTGGAACAAATTGCCTGTGCTTGTAATTAGTTCATAAATAGCCGCTTTGAACTGAGGATTCTAGGAGGTCTTGGTACACACAGCAAAATTGTGTGTGTGTGTGTGTATGTGTTTGTTTATATGTTTGTGTGTGGGGGTGTGTGTTTATATATTTGTGTGTGTGTGTGTGTGTGTGCACGCTTTCAATTCTGCATGGCTAAATGGAGTAATGGCCATTTAACAAAAAAGGAATTTTGGAAAATGAGCATAAACGGTCCTGCAGAAATGCTTTGCTGCCCTGTACGATGTTCAGCTTTCATGTGGACCGCCCTGCGCTATCTACAGACTCTCCCACTCACTCATTCTGATGCATTATCACCAATTACAGCCAAAGCAGAGGTCTCCTCTACTGGGGTGTTATGGAGCCAAATATAACCTATTACACACACATACACGCACGCACACACACACACAGATATCATTCCTTTAGTCTGTACTCAGTATATCAAGATACGACCGTATCTTGTGATCCTCCGTATACTAAGAGGAAAGCCAGTGGTTTTATGGGGGTGTTAGATTCCAAGATGTTTGTGGTTGTCCAGGTTCACCATATTGACTGGAGAAGGTGTGAGAAAGATCCCCTGCTCTCACTCAGGTCCTCTGCTCTCACTCAGATCCCCTGCTCTCACAGTGTCACAGTGAATGTCATACTGCTTTAGCAGTCAATAAATCTCTTCAATCACAGCCACAGTGAGCAAGCTGTCTCCAGGGTTGACCTTCCTCTACCTGAACGCCTCCACACACCAGGCCCAGAACAGGCAAACGGAGTCCTCCCTCCGTGTCCCAGCGCCCGGGCTGCCCCGGTGGGGGGAGGGGTGGGGGTGGGGGGGCTCCCGGAGCACGCCAGGCAGCGCGCAGTGAAAGGGAGGCATGCTGTGGCCCTGGAGCAGAGATCCGGGTTACACAAACACAGCGCCAGTGTGTAAGCGCTTCAGAAGCACTGGAGACCCTTGCAGAGAACAGAGGGTCATTTAACTCGTGTGTGTATGTGTGTGCGTGAGTTTGTGATGGAGAAGGCAATTTTGTATTTTTGAGTGCATGCACAAGTGCATGTTTGCGGAGGACATACTTGTTTGTATGTAAGCGAGGGCATTGTGTGTATGTGTGTGTGTTTGTGCATGTGTGTGTGTGTGTAAGGTTATTTACAGCTCCAGGCCCTTCCTGGCTGTGCTGGTTTATTTGCTTCGCTGTCTCTTGCTCCTCTTCAGTCTGTGCCTTTGTATCTTTTTGAAGATCTCCATGTTTTAGCAGATACTTATTTATTTTTTTATTTTTTATCCGCCGTCTTAGCCTTGTTTGTTTGTGCCGCTGCGTCTTTTGTTAGCACAAGGCCACTTGTGTGGCGTCTGATACCTGTATCGGTTATCCATTGATCAGGCCTAGTGCAGAACAGCCTGTCAGGAGGGTCTATAAAAAAAAATCAAAGTGGGACAGACGTGTTTGTCCTCCTGCCAATAGCAGCCATTCTGAGGAGCTCTCTCAAGCTGATCAGGCACTTCCAGAAGCCTTGTCCAGATGTTCCCTTTAAGCTACTCTATTGGATTCGAGGAACACATGCTCATTCTTCTTCTTTGCCTCTCTTTGCCATGCAAGGGACTTAAAAGGTAAACAGAAGGGTGCGTATACATAGTGAGTGGCTACTGTGTGTGTATAGTATTTAACGTTCCTTGCAGTTTTATGCTACGACACACACATGCTGTTCCCACCACCATCAACACGGAGAGATGTTAAAGGCTGAAATAAGGGCGTGTGAGACGTGCTGGCCTGCTGCTGGTGTGTGAACAGAAGCAGGCCTCCCTAGTGCCTGTACCATTTAGATCAATGACAGCAATCATAAATAAAGCTCCGTGTTGGAGTCTAATTGCATCAGAGCTATTGTTTTCTATTTAGGCATGGTCACTGTGAGAGCCTGGCCTTAGTGGTCTAGTGGAGCTGAGAGAGAGAGAGAGAGAGAGAGAGAGAGAGAGAGAGAGAGAGAGAGAGAGAGAGAGACACACAGAGGGAGAGAGAGAGAGAGAGACAGACAGACAGACCGAGAGAGACAGAGGGAGAGACAAACTGCTGGAGCTATCACCCTTCTGGACTATTTGTCCTAATCAGTGACACCCATTTACCAGAATTGCTTAAAATGAACTATACCTCATACAGAAATCGTACATTTACCGACCACCATTTATCACGTGGAAATTGAGGGCCAGTAAACTTTTCCTTTCCTCCGATGGGATTGTAGACATGCATCAAAATGTTAAAAAATGATTGGCGAGGGAGAGCTGTCACACATTTATCAGGGCAGAGGAACGTTATTTGCTAATTTCCCAACCTGCTGCATGACAGGGTGCTTCATCTTTAAAGCGGCGGTGACCGCCATGGACCCTTTCTGTTATTAGTTCAAGTCGAGCGTTTTTTTCTGCCCCTCTTTCACTCTCCCTCGATCCCTCCCTCCCTCCCTCCCTCCCTCCCTCCCTCCCCTTCTCCTCCCTGACCCCCTCCTTCCATCTTTTTTGGCCGCCCCTAACAAGAGCCATTCGTCTGTCATGTGCCGGCGCCTTCTCCCTATTCCGCTCGGCAAGGCTTTGACCACCGGCCGCCCGGCCGCTCTCCGAGGGCCTGCCTCTCCTGCTCCACTGATTGGCCCGTGCCCCCTTGATAAATCACAAAGTTTCCTCGTCAAGGTGAAGGTATCGACTCGGCTGCACCAAAACTGACAAACCACGAGGAGGAGGAGACAGTCGTTCATCATCCGCAAAGAGGACGAAGGGGTCGTCTCGCCATCCCCTCCGTGCCACTGCCAGAGACGGCGTTAGAGATGCCCGGCCAGGCCCTGGTACACACGCTGGGCCCCGACCCAGGATTTGCTTAGACTAATTACTGGCATTTAAAAGCTATTAACCCCAGACATGAGCGTTTAGACCAGTGGAGTGGGTCTGAGCAACTGCCCCACCACTGTGGAGGTTCCACTGGGGTTCGTGGGCAGCCAGGCCGGGGGTTCGCTAGATTCAGAAAATCCGGCAGTAAACAAGTGACTCTGATGGCAGCACACGAAGCAGCCGGCGCTATCAGGGAAAGATCAGCGGGTGATTTAGAGGAGGCTATCAGTGCATCATCATCCTTTCTCTCCACGCCCAAGGGTCCAGCCTCACTCTGCATCTGATAGAACTTCCCTGCCTCTACCACTCCCTTGCTCAGTCTCTCTGTCACATGTACACACACACACACACACAATACATACACATGCAGCAGTAATTAGAAGCTGGAAGATTATGTAATCAGAGCTGTCTGAACACACCCCTCCCTTCCACGATACCTCTCTCTCTCTCTCTCTCTCTCTCTCTCTCGTGTTGGTGTTCCATGAGTTGACTCTCCACAAACGGTCAAGCCAAGACGTCTGCGTCTGCTTCTCAGGACACGGGGCTCTTTTCAATCCTTTTTTTGGAATCTCATCAGTCTCCCAAACATCACCCCGCCGGACCATGTGAGAGCAGCACTCCTTTATGTTGGGAAGTGTGCGGCGCCTGCAGGGAGAGAGGAATTAACCTCCCCTCATTAAAGAATACCACCGCAGTGATTCAGATATAATTGGTTCTGCTGGTTGCTATTTTGGCCAGTGTGAGTTTTTTTTCCTTCTTCTTCTGACTGCTTTAAATAGGTTCGTCCTTACTAAGTCACACACATTAGTCCTGCCCCAGTGGTCCGAGCGGCTTCGTCTGATGGATGACTTGCTCTTTTGTCCCCCTCATTCACACATCCCACTCTCCTCTCCTCCTCTCCTCTCCCCTCCCCTCACCTCCCCTCTCCTCTCCTCCCCTCACCTCCCCTGCTCCCCTCTCTCCTCCTCTCCTCTCCTCTCCATTTCTCCCCTTTCTTCTCCTCCTCCTCTGCCCTCCCCTCCTCTCTCCTCCCCTCCCCTTCTCTCCTCTCCCTTTCTCCTCTCCCCTCGCCTCATCTCCCTTTCTGCCCTCTCCTCTCTCCTCTACTCTAATCACTCGGGCCGCCTCCTTCTTCCTTTTCGTCAGAGGCTTTATTTATAGATTCATGCCAAAAGGGGTAATGTTTTGACAGTAGGAGGAAAACACAACTCATCTGAGATAAGCAGAAAAAAACATTTCAAGGAATCATCCCACTTTCTATGTTTCAATCATAATTCTGCAATATCAGTTGCAAGGTCCGATTGAGCTCGGTACCGGTGGAGCTGTTGAGACGTGAGTGCTGACACATGTCCGCCTGTGGTGGCTATGGTACGCCCTCCAAGGGCCAAGGACGAGGAAGAGGAGGAAGACGAAGGCTGCGCAGCAGACTGGAGCAGGGGCTTGTGTTGGGGCGGGGGAGCACTTAAAAAAAATGTAACACTCCTTGTTACAAAGATAGACTTGAAGTATAATTTGTGTCAGTGAAATCAAAAGTAAAAGGATGCGTGGCGGTGGGGCGGACCCCTCCCCCCAGCACCCCCACACTCCCGCCTTCCGCCCACTCCCTCTCCAATCATCATGCCTGTATCGGTTCAAAGTTCATGAAATTTCTATGAGCATTGATCTGTCGCCATTGATTTTTCTTCCCTTTCACCCCGCCACCCACCCCTACCTCTGCCCATCTTTGAAATTTTAATTTCCGGAGCATCTGAATTTTCTTGGAGATGAAATGGCTTCCTCAGAGACAGCTGGCAATAAAACGAAGTTAGCAGCGAGAGGAGAGGCGCTGGCTGTCGGAGCTCGGGCCACGTCTGCTTCGCCTGCTCCCTCTCTGCGTCCTGCTCGGCCCAGTGCTGCACTGGTAGTGATGTAGAGCTCAACTCTACGCTAAAGTGCTCCTGGGATCCGTCTCTACGCCAGCCCCGTGTGATTGGCGGTCTGCAGGCCTCACCTACCGTCCAGCGTCTCCTCCCCTCCTGACCCGCCTCCCCTCCTCCCCTCCCCTCCTCCCCCTCCCCTCCTCTCCTCTCCTCCTCCCTCCTCCCCCCTCCTCTCCTCCCTCCTCTCCTCTCCTCCTCCCCTCCTCCCCTCCTGACCCGCCTCACTCACTTCCCAATCAGTGGCCCATTTAATACGCCGTTCCTGATATAATCGCTATTGGCGTCTTCCCTCTGGCCCCAGCAAGGCTAGCGTGTACTGCGCTTGTCGGCAAATAACACTTTGTCACTGGAATGGCTAAGCCCCTCGCTAACCCCCTCTAGAGGCACCGCTCTGTATTGAACCGTGGGACTGGGCTTCGTGTCATTTTTACACATTATGGGCTAGGCTTTGTTCTTTGTGCTGTGCTGTACTATAGTAATACCCCGTCTCTCTCTCGTACAGTCTGTGTCTAAAAGTAACCAGTGCTTCACTGCTCCTCACTTCTCCATCTAGATTGTATTTCTGGACCTGGTCAGTGGAGTTATAATTACAGCACTGGTCAGTTTTGGGGAGGGGAGACTAACTGTATTATTACTAACATGTGAACTGACGACAGGAAAACTGAATCGGTTTGGAAAGCGAATCGTGCGACTGCTCCAGATTTAATGGCTCTTTTCCTGTTGTGGTTCCTCCGTGGAGGCGGTGCAGTAACCTGGAGTACCTCCTGCTGGGTCTCCCCTCTCACTAGCTCCCACTCGGGAACGATCAGTGACGAAAGACATTTCCCACTCGCGGTATTGTTGTGTCTTGAAAATCCGAGGTAGTTCCGAAGGAGGGAGAATGAAGAGTAAAAGGAGAGAGAGAGAGAGAGAGAGAGAGACAGAAGGAGAGAGAATGCAGGCTGGTCCCAGGGCCCACTGTACCACCGCTCAGGACTTCATTCCTGTTTGGAGCAGCCCTGTTCCCTAGAGAGAGCCCCTCTCCACTCAGCCTATCAGAGATGGGCGGTGCCGTACTGAAGCACTCTCGGACCCGGAACCTCTCTCCTCCTCTTTCTGCAGTTCCTCCCTCTCTCTCCTCCAGATATGAGTCGCGAAGGAATGAAAAGGAACAAAAAAACTATGTGCATGTACTTGTCTGTGTGTGTGTGTGTGTGTGTGTGTTGGACTAAGACTCCTTGATGGCGTAGGTGGAGAGGAGATAAGCTTGGTGCAGTTAAGTATAATTAGACAAAGTAATAGCGAACTGCAGCAATAAAGCGACTCATTATCTGGCCCAAAGATATAGCCTTATCATAACAGGCAGGAATGGGGGGTGGATCAGCAGCTGGGAGCTCTCAGCCATGTTTGTTCAAAGGAGCAGAATTACACCAACATCTATTTATCTGCTGAAGTTTTGCCCTCCTTCTTTGGGTCTGCCCCCTTAATTCCTGCTCTGTCCAGATCAGAATCGGATCAGAACTCCCACGAAAACGAGAGGTGCTCCAGAGCATGGAGCGTTCCTACGGAAACGGAGCTGTTGCTGTTGGGTTCTTCCCTGATTTGAGCGGATTTGCAGGCTCCGATTCTGGAGCAGAGAGATGCAGTATTGCAGACACGGCTCTAGAGAGAGCTGGCACTCATCATAACAGAGGCTCCACGCCTCTAACCTGCCTCTGCCTCCACAGGCGCGTCTTAACTTAGGCCCATGTAAATGTGACCGGCACATCAGCACTTTTCTCTGTCAGTGAATCCACAGCGTAGTTGATATGGAGCTCCAGTAACACTGTAGACATTTTACATCACCTTCCTGACGCTGAGACTTTGAGTCTTCACATTCACATACCTGACATATAATTGACAGAAAAGATTTGCTAAACTCAAGCAGAACTATTTTTGTAGTTAGTTTTTTTTTTCTTTGGTGTGTACACTTTGATTTTAACTTGGCTACATCTCCAAATGTAGAGAGTCAGCATCGTCATAATTCATCTTGATTTATGGCAAGCGTGTCGCTTTCCTGTGCTGTTATTATGGGATGGCTTTCTTATTCGGAAAGAGAGGCATGTCAGAAATATGTATCTGGTGCCATACCAAGTGTCAGCTGTGAGAAATGATGATGTACAGTCTTTGAGAACAAGGTCACAGTACTCTATCTTCAAATACATGAAACACAGCACTCAGGTGCACACATGCACCATGCTAAACACACACACACACGCATGCGTGCACACACACACACACTGCTCACTCGTCCTCACACATTCACATAGTCACCTTCTTAAGACAGAGTCTGTTTTATGTTAAGTACCCAGACTGAGCCAAGCATTCTCGTTTACATATGAGAGGTAGGAAACATAACATCTAAACACGACATCTGAACACGATAGCGGCGCAGTCAGCCTCAGATGTGTCGTCTGTCGGAGGCAGCCTCCTTCTGCTCCCAGTGCTCGTGCTTGCTGGGTGGAGTGGCGTGGACGGGGAAGCTCTCTTACTCGTTAGCACACGTACTTCCCTTTCTCCACATGAGCCGTGGAAGTTGTGGGAGCGCTGTGAGTGGCAGCAGCCTGCGTTTGATTTAGCATGCTCACTTACGCCTGAGAGCTGAGCGGAGCCGCCATTCATCCTGGCTAGTACAAACAAGCACGGGAAGACAAGAAAACAGATGACAAATAAAGACGTAAGGAAAACACAGCCCACTGACAGACGCCAGGCCACCACGTGCACACACACACACACACACACACACACACATTCTGAGCCCCCAAGCAATGGTGTCTGTGGCAGTGGCTAGTTCTCTTTCTCTCTCACCCTCCCCCCCACCTCTCTCTCTCTCTCTCTCTCTGTCCCTCTCTCTCCCTCTATCCCTCTCTCTCTCTCATTATCCGCGAGGTCAGTGAGCTGCACAGAGGAAGAAGCGGATAGATCAATACAAATTATCCTTGAGCAAACCCTCGCTGACAGGCTGAATTGCAGCATATGTTTACCCAAAATCGGGCAATTTATCTTAATATCAGCAAAGTAATGCGGGACAGGTGAGAGGTCACCCACTCTCTCCACCTCATAATTACCCGCCTCCAAAACAGGAAAGTGCTATTGATTGGCTGAGTCCAGGACAGGGGGGCTGGAACAGAGCCCAGGGGGTGGGGTTAGCCCCCAGCCTAGACCATGAGAATTTAGGTGAACATAGTGTGTATGTGTGTCTGTGTGTATGTGTGTGAGTGCATGTGTGTCTGTGTGTATGTGAGTGTGTGTGAGTGCGTGAGAGAGAGACACACACAGAGAGAGAATATGATTGTAAAGGTTTCATATTTCCACTACACAAGAATAGACAGACAGAATTAGGGGGGAGGGGTTGGTGTCATGTAGTATAGAGATACAGAAAAGGAGAGAGAGACAGACTGAGCAGTGGGCTTGGTGTGTCTGCTTTAAGCTGTTATTACTCAATCTGCTATGCATATTTCCCAGCTGCTCTTTGGAAAAGCAAAAGAGTGGATAGAGAAGGAGAGTGGAGAGGTAGAGAGAAGGAGAGAGGGAAGGAGAGAGAGGAGGAGAGAGAGGGAAGGAGTCCCTCAGTGCGGAGGACTGAGTGGGGCTCACCTCACTGCCTGGGTCTGCTCTCTCACCCTGGGTTACTGTAGACCACGTGGCTGCTGGTCACTGTGACCATTCTCAGCACGTTTACTAGATGTTCATGTTTAAGTGCACTGTAAATGAAGGTTTTTTATTGTCAGGTCATATATTTACCTGACTTGGTGTTCATCTGTCCTGCAACATGGACTACATGTGGTTGCTGTGTGTGTTTCCACTTTGTGTGTGTGTGTGTGAGGGGTGGCTGAGTTTGTATTTTGTGTGTGTGTGTGTGTGAGGGTTGGCTGTGCAGGTGGCGAGAGCTGTGTGTTAATGAAGGATTTCGTGACCTCCTCAGTGTCATTAGCGTCAGATCAATAAGTGATGAACATTTATCTCCATCACCTAGGACCCTACAGTCACTGTCCCAATCACACACTCCTACTGTGGGCGTGCCTGTGTGTGTGTGCACGTGTGCGTGTGCATGTGTGTCCATGCATGTGCACAGTGAGGACACTTTTTGTGTATTTATCAAATTACATCTGTAATTTTGTATTATTGTTTAACGGCTGTCTAGAGCTGCATGTACGTTAGTGGAGTGTTCCTGGTTAATGGGGAGTTGCCTGTTAATTGGGGGTCCCCTGTTATATAGGGTTTCCAGACATGTCCTGTGAGAAAAGACAGTCACCTCCTCACTACACACCCCTCTCCACCTTTAACATGGTTGGGAAGTCTAGAGAAGGCATGAGGGGAGTTGAGAGTGTATAGCAAGACAGGGAGACACAAACAGAGGGACAGAAAGAGAGAGACACGGAGGGAGAAGCAGATGGAGAGAGAGAGAGAGTGAGACAGAGGGAGAAACAGACAGACAGAGAGAGACAAAGAGACAGGGTGAAACAGAGACAGTTACATCCTTGGTCATGTCATGTAAAATCAATATGGTGGATCAATGCTTTATTAACAAGGCAGCATCTCATTTCACATTCCTATGTGCCGCTATGTCTTCAGCAATGCATGATGGGTCGTCAAATAGCATCACGCCTGTCATTGCTGACAGTCACATGGTAACACACACACACACACACACACACACACACACACACACAGACACACTCTCTTCCTCTCTCTCTCACAGGTATCGATCACAAGCCCCCCACACTTAGACATAATAGTGCCACTGCATCATAAAGTTGACCAATTATTTTGAGGAACTTCTCATCCCCCTTTGGTTTCAGTCGCTCTCTGCCTGTTGGAGGACTGGTGCCCATGGTAACACTGACCCACCATTCACCGTCCATATCTGGAATGAACACACCACTGGCTGCATCACACAGCCCCGTGTGCAGAGAGCAGAGGGGAGAAGAGAGGAAGTTCCCTTCACACACAGCTAGATATCACCCCCTTAAAAGTCAATTAGACTGTGTTCTGAGTTAGAACGCTGATCTGGAATCAGTGTTCACTCTCTTACTGCAGACTCGTTGTGTCGTAAATAGGAACTAAACCATGATCCTCCTCAGCCAAGCCCGTTCAACAGCCCCTTCCACAGCAGGCCTGGTCTGGCTTGTAGCTGGCAGTGACATCTGTGTGCATGCCTAGGTGTTTCCTTGGCCAGGCTGCGTGGTGTTACAGGGCATGGGCCCTTTCCGTGGCTTTTACTTCTTCATTCTCTCTCTGTCTTCTTCCTTCCTGTTTTTTTCCCCCCGCGTAGGCAGGCAGTAATAGACCTCCGCCAGTTCCTCTAAAGCTTGTTAAACACAATGTGTGCAGTCGCAGGTTGAGATTATGATTCATGCACTTGTGTATGGAGCTGTGCTGCCCTCTGATTTATAACCTGCGCCGTTCATACTCAAAATTACAATTTCAGTGGGAGGGGGTTGCACTTCTGTATGTGTGCAAGAGAGTGTGTGTGCAAGTGTGCACATGAGGAAGTGTATGTGTGTGAGAGAGAGAGAGAGAGAGAGAGAGAGGGAAAGGAGGAGAGAAAAGATTAATTACTATTTGTGGCCAGCAATTTCATGAGGCTGGCCCAGACCCAGCTGTGGAATGATGGCGCCCTACATCAGTTTGTAGTCAGCCATTCACAGATTATTAAAGCTTTGTAAGATGAAGTGCTTCTCCTGCCTGGTTTGCGCTCAGGCAATATGGAGGAGAAAAAGAGTGAGAGAGAGAGAGAGAGTGAGAGAGGGAGAGAGAGAGAGAGGGGGAGAGAGGGATAAATCTGAGAGAGGTAATAGCCAGACATATGTCATCATTGCCTGTTTACCATAAATCTAGCAGGCGGTACAGGAGGCAGGACTGATGCTGACTTCACTGTGCTGACAGCCATGATTGCTGCTTGTCTGTGTGTGTGTGTGTTTGTGTGTGTGTGTGTTGCCATCAAACCCCCTCATTCATAATGTATCCACTAAGCTCTCAAAATTTATTTGATCAATTACAGCCAGTTTGCTTCAAATAAGAGAGGTTGGGAAAAAAAGCTTTTGACACTGCACAGTGTTGTCATGGTTCCTGTGCACAGTCAAATAAAATAATGTTATTGCCTTTATTTTCAAATTCTCCAGCATGTCTTGATATGTGTGTATATTTGTTATGTGCTTATATTTGATATGTGCATATATTTGATGAATAAATGTAATAATGTTTGTGTATTGCACATCTTAGACACTGTAAAGCTGTACTGTTAAACTAACCCTGATGTGTACTGTTACACTAACCCTGGTCTGTACTGTTACACTCACCCTGGACTGTACCATAAAAATAACCCTGCTCTGTACTGTTAAACTAACCCTGGTCTGTTTTGTAAAACTAACCCTGGTCTCTACTGTGGAACTTTCCGAGATCTGTAGTGTAAAACTGACCCCGGTCTGTAGTGCAAAACCATGAACCATGAATGTGGTGTAAAACTGGTCCATGAATGCGGTGTAAAACTGGTCCATGAATGTGGTGTAAAACTGGTCCATGAATGTGGTGTAAAACGGGTCCATGAATGCGGTGTAAAACGGGTCCATGAATGTGGTGTGAAACTGGTCCATGAATGTGGTGTAAAACGGGTCCATGAATGTGGTGTGAAACTGGTCCATGAATGTGGTGTAAAACTGGTCCATGAATGCAGTGTAAAACTGGTCCATGAATGTGGTGTAAAACGGGTCCATGAATGTGGTGTAAAACGGGTCCATGAATGCGGTGTAAAACTGGTCCATGAATGTGGTGTAAAACGGGTCCATGAATGCGGTGTAAAACGGGTCCATGAATGTGGTGTAAAACGGGTCCATGAATGCGGTGTGAAACTGGTCCATGAATGTGGTGTAAAACTGCACCAGACTAATAAGTGATGCTCCTTGTTTTGCGGTTTAGCGTTGAACGAACCCACTATTGACTACGGCTTCCAGAGACTGCAGAAGGTCATCCCCAGACATCCAGGTGACCCAGAGAGGTTGCCAAAGGTCAGTGAGCTCTGAGAGAGAGCGAGAGAGAGAGAAAGAGTGGGATGTCAAAACAAGAAACCATTCCGTCACCATATGTTAACTCATGCAATCTCTTTTGGCAAGTCATCACTATTCAATCACCAAAACACATACACACACGCACGCGCACACACACAGAACAATGATTGTGCTGCTTGTAGTCCCACCGTGTTTGGATTCCGCGAGAATTGCGCAAACTTTCGGTGTGGCGAAATAGTTCAATTAAGCGTTTTTCCACTCCAGTAAGCAGCAGCGATTGTGATCAGAGCAGAGCCCCTTTCCTGATGGGTGATTACTTTCCCCTTGTTTTCCTTTCATTTTCCAAAGCTAGATCCACTTTAATCTTTTGTTTACAAAGCTTTCCGTTATAAGTCCTTGTCTTAGTGGGTTAATAAATGAGGTGCACACACACGTTAATATCAGCAAGCTCTCTCAGCGCCATCGTGTTTCCCTGTTCGTTTTTCTCCATTCAGATTCAGCGGTCTGAGTGTTCCTTGCTGTTCCCATGTGTCACCAACGCTGCCGTCCCCTGTTTTGCAGGGTAAAGCAGTGGCACATGCGTCCCACCTCCCTGTGCCTTCCACCCCACTCCTCTTTCATTCACTCTTTTTTTGTGTTTTTATTTCCATCATTTGCCTTCAATATGATCTGTGACTCATGCCCAGTTAATAGAAAATGCGTTAATTTCCCATCTGAGGCGAGCACAGAGCCCTGGGCCTTTGTTAATAACACGTTAAGAGATTACTCCATTCCCAGAGTGTGGGGTGCCCGTTGTGAGCTGACCGTCACTGAGGTCTAATAACAGATATCATACAAATATCTATTAAAGGCCAGCGTGGGGCGTCCAGCATGGGGGGCAGTTAGCATGGGGGCAGCTAGTGCGGGGGCAGTTAGCGTTGGGGAGGCTAGTGCAGGGGCAACTAGCGCAGGGACAGCCAGCACCGTGCTGGCTGCTGTTGCCATTATCTTGAGCCTGGGGCGTTGGGGTGGCTGCATCTCACACACACACACACACCACACTAAGCATCCCCAAGTGCAGGCGCCCCACGCCACGTGATGCGTTTCAATTACACTTGGCTTTCTCTCTCTGCGGAGAGCAATATCTGGACAGGAAATCTTGTTCCAGTAAATGCTTTAAACTATCCATTACCAATGAAAGAGCAGGAGCTCCCTGCCTGGATGTCCAGGGTTAGGGTTAGTGAAGGAGCATGAGCCCTCCCTGCCTGGATGTCCAGGGTTAGGGTTAGTGAAGGAGCATGAGCCCTCCCTAGGGTTAGGGTTAGTGAAGGAGCATGAGCCCTCCCTGCCTGGATGTCCAGGGTTAGGGTTAGTGAAGGAGCATGAGCCCTCCCTGCCTGGATGTCCAGGGTTAGGGTTATAGAAGGAGCATGTGCCCTGCCTGGATGTCCAGGGTTAGGGTTAGTGAAGGAGCATGAGCCCTCCCTGCCTGGATGTCCAGGGTTAGGGTTAGTGAAGGAGCTTGAGCCCTCCCTGCCTGGATGTCCAGGGTTAGGGTTAGTGAAGGAGCATGAGCCCTCCCTGCCTGGATGTCCAGGGTTAGGGTTAGTGAAGGAGCATGAGCCCTCCCTGCCTGGATGTCCAGGGTTAGGGTTAGTGAAGGAGCTTGAGCCCTCCCTGCCTGGATGTCCAGGGTTAGGGTTAGTGAAGGAGCTTGAGCCCTCCCTGCCTGGATGTCCAGGGTTAGGGTTAGTGAAGGAGCATGAGCCCTCCCTGCCTGGATGTCCAGGGTTAGGGTTAGTGAAGGAGCATGAGCCCTCCCTGCCTGGATGTCCAGCACCAATTGTTTAGAACGCTGTCATATTCTGCCGTCGCTAAGCTGCAAAACCACACACATATCGCTAATATCTCCCTTAACATCCAACCCGAATGCAAAAACGGCCGTGAATCCAGAGGAGAACCGAATTTGGGATATGCCCCGTGCTCTCCCGCTCTGGGGAAGGGGTAAGGCACAATGGCACTGCTTTGGAGACGGAGCTGGAGGTGATCTTTGGGGGGAGGTTGCTACCGGCGAGGGGGGAGCGGCTTTCTAATTCAGGTAACCCTTCAACACCAGGGACCCTCGCACAAGCCGATTGCTGAGGAGAGATGAATCCTAGCAGTTCCAATAAACAACATAAATATTTGATTTTGGCTTTTAATGGACCCAAATGTGGAGTTCAGCCGCATGTAAATGAAAGTGCCAAGTGATTTATCATAGTTACGGCAGCCGTCTGCTCCAGGCGGCCGAGCGACAGGGTCACAGCCGGCTCCGCGCAAAGCAGCAATTGACCCTTACACGGATCCCAATAGGAGAGTGCGGGCGAGCAGGCGTCTGCAGCATTAGCGCCCAGACAGGCTGGAGTAATAAGGGCCTTCGAAGGGAGAAATGTAAACGGCGTGTTAGCAATAAGGTGAAAGCGTCACACTCCTGTTCTCTCTGCCACTGCAGCACAGAGTTGATAATACTACCGTGATATTGATTTCCACTGTGCCTGCCCCCCCCCCACACACACCACCACCACCACCACCTCCACCACCAACTCCTCCTCCCTCCTGTCCCGGGGAATCTGCAATGGCTACGGTTTGATGGGTAATTGTGGTCGGGACGGAAAACCAATATGGCGAGCATGTATTGCTAGGGACGTACACTAATAACGGCACTGCTACATATGTACACTCTTAGCGAGAGTGCGGCTGAATTGAAGTTTACCTCCCTAATTTTAGATAACATCGAAATTTGCAAGCCCGATCTGGGGCGTCAAACAAGCGTGTTTATTCACAAAAAGAATAAAGGCAACATGGAGAATGGCCCGTGGGGGGTTGGGGAGGGGCTACTGGGGGAACTCCCCCCCCACCCCCCACTCCTCATTCTCACCATTTCAAAAACAGTGTCGATTATTCTCCATATGAGCTGAACACACAACTGCAGAAATGTGAATCTGATTAGACACTATATATTTCACTCGTGCTGGATCCCTGGATCTTTAGAGCCGTGGCAGAGCGGCAGCCTGCCCTGTTTTACTGGTGAATTAATCTCTGCCTCTTTCCTTCCCTCTCCACGTCTCAACCTGGCGAACGCAAATCTATTCCGCTTCCTTCTCAATCTAATATACAAGAAAATTTATTAGAAATGCATTCATGTCGAGCAATTACCCATGCATTAAAATTCATCTTCTTTCTCTCTGCTTTTTGAAGTAGCTACATCTATTGGGCCCCACACTCCTCAATGTATTCATAACCCGAGGCTACAACTAACAGAATAATTGCTTTACAGTTTAGAATGACATTAGCACCTCCAGCCAGCTCACCTCTGCTACGTGCTGTGGTGCTGCTGATAGACTCTCCACTCCACGTATCGGAGCATGATAATGATAAGGGCCCCATTTAAACGCTTCACGTCCACGGGCGGAATAGCGAACACTTGTAATAATAACGCCCCACATTTGTCATGAAGCGAGCTCAGGGATCGTTTTTCAGCTTTAACAGTTTCCGTTTAACCCGGAGTCTCTTGCATCTCCACGAAGGCAAAGAGGGAGAGAGAGAAAGAGAGAAGAAGAGTCAATTACGCCTAGCGCCAGTGTTTCCAAAATTTACATCGAAAGGCTTCTTAAACAGCATTCGCTGCTAATCATATTCCCAGCATGATGCCGGTGGATCCGAGAGAGGACCATACCAGAACTGTGTGGCCCCTCCCCCTCTCGGACCCTGCACGCGAGCACACTCCATGGCCACCCGCTAAATCCGCTTCATTAGCAGAAGCACGTCGCGGCAAATGGTGGATTAGCGTGGAGAAGAAATGCGATTCCCTTAAACTATGTGTATGGTTCCTGGGTAGCGGGTGGCATATGGACAAGGAGTTTGAGAGCCCCGTGGCCAGACGCGCTCTCCACTCGCCCAACACGCCCGTCTTAATTGTTGTAATCGTCGGGTAAAATTAGGCGACGTGGAAGGAGCTCCATGATATGACGGGTGGAGATGATGAGTAATTATTAGCAGTGCAGAAAAACACTTTATCTCACTCAGTGAGAGAGAGAGAGGCAGAATGAGAGAGAGAGAGAGAGAGAGAGGCAGCTGATGGGACAGGATTAAGACAGCTGTGCCTTCATTGATCGTACCTGCCGCCTGACAAGTGTAATTCTTTATTTGTATGCAAACTAGATGCATGCAACATGAAGCAGACACACCAATTTCTGAGGTAAATGCCCATTTTAAGAGCCACTCATCCGCTCCCTCTCAGGATTAGAGTGTGTCTCTATAAAACGTATGGCACACACCGCCGGGCCCACTTCTACGATTAATCTTGATAAATGCACATCCAAGATGGCGGCAGTGGCCCAGAATGAAGCAGCCAGTCAGCCATGCTAAACGCGCGTTCAGTGAGTGTGTAGGCGAGGACGCGGAGGTCGAGGCGCCACGCACAGCCAAAGAACACTGTGGGTTTTACCATACACACACACACACACACAGACACTCATACACACACACAAAGGTGGGAATATAGAGACTTCTGTAACTCTATCCCTCTCAGAGGTTTCTGTTGGTAACCTTGATATAAAACAGAGAAAAACCTCTCTGCCCTGTTGGCATCTACATTTGTGCCTAAATTGAACTTAACCTCTCAAATGTGATTTGTTGGAGCAAGGCTTAGAAATTTAAATAAAGGCCAATCTTCATACATGATGTGAAGAGAATTCTGGATAACAAGGATTGCCCTCAACTCACTGAAATAGATCTCAACAAAATCACAAAGAAATACGTATTTCTTCTCAGTTAATCTGATATTAATAATTCAAAGCATTATCTTTAGAAAACACAAACAGCTCCAGTGTTGGTGTTTGAGCAGCGGGTGTGAGGAGGGCTCACCACAATAGGCCTGCTGAAGCAGGCTGGGCTGGATCCGGCCTGACCCGGCCCGCCTTGGCCCGCCAGCCAGACTGAGGGTCATTTTTGAATGGAAGCTTAGCAGAAATTTAATCCGTGTTGTGCTGTAAGTAGGTAGAAGCATGCAGACACGAATAAGACAGGGCTTGTGGGCACCCACGTCCCAGGGCACAGCCTCTCAGCCGGCACCGTGGGGCAACTCATTTAGGAAGTCCTTTACGACAGCTTCTGAAAGAGGTTAATTGAAAATTTTCCTAATGTCATTATGAAAGAACTAGATTAACCCGAGCTAATTCGCTTTATTGTTCTGAAGAAAGAGGAATGGGCATTGAACTCCACTACAAATTTGGGGCACGAATTAAAGGCTGAGATGTTGTCTTTGAGGACCCTGCCAGTTTAATTAAGATATGGAAAATGACTCATTGTTCTTCAGCGCTAAAGTGGGTGGATTTAGCCGCCAAATGCAGCTTTATGTATCACAGTGTGTCAGTGTGTGCATGTGTGTGTGCGTGTGTGTGTGTGTGTCTGCTCATGGTTGTGTTTGTTTGTTTAATACCCATACGGCTGCAGCATTAAAAATCAAGTGCTCCTTTCCATTCATTTAGCTTAGAGGTTGCACACCACTTCACACGCTTTGGAATGTGACTCAGTCTAAAGAAATTGTTCCTGGACAGAAACAAATTGTATTTCTTCACTCATGTGTAGATATACCTATCTGTGTAGCCTAAAAGTTTTAGACCCTGGAAAAATAATTTATATACATCCACATGCAGCATTCTGCATAACAGGCTTGCTCCATATCTCTGTGTGTGACTCATTATGGTGTGAATGTGTGTGTTGTAGGAGGTTCTGCTGAAGAGAGCTGCTGACCTTGTAGAGGCCCTGTATGGAATGCCCCACAACAACCAGGTAAAAGCCCCTCCACCCCACTGCACGCTAATGAAGAGCCTCTCTCCCACACTCTCAGCACAGGGGCTGTAATTAAATCAGCGCGTCTCTGTGCTGTGTTCCTCGTTCTACATTTCAAAGCTAGCTGCAGGGTATTGTACTGTAGCAGAGTGTCACTCCACCAAAACCAAGGGCTTCCTCATTCTTCCTTTTATTTGTGGTTGCTGCTCATGGAGCAGATAGAGGAGTTAATCACTCACAACACACACACACACACACACACACAGAGTAGTTTATTTAAATGGAAGAATAACCTTGAACTTGGCCCAAAAGGCATGTTTCTGAAGCATATTCTAGAGAGCAATGCGGTGTTGATGTGGTTGAGAGGTCTAATACATATTCAGAAGGTCTAATACATATTCAGAAGCAATGATCCATAAGCTTGTTCTTTAGTATTATGGCTGTGCAGGGGCAAATGCTTCAGAATTCATCCACATCACAAATAAAAATAAATAAAGACACAAACAAATAAATACTACTGCAAAACACCCAACTCCTCCCCCCTCCCCCTCCCAACATGCAGCAGCAGACGTTTGTCCAAACGCTGAAGTAATTCAGACGCTCAGCCCCTCTCTCTGTCCCTGATCTGCCTGTAGGAGATCATCTTGAAGAGGGCGGCTGACATCGCCGAGGCCCTCTACAGCGTCCCCCGCAACCACAACCAGATCCCGTCCCTCGCCAACACCGCGTCTCACGGCAGCATGATGGGGGTCAACTCCTTCGGAAGTCAGCTGGCAGTAAACGTCTCAGAGACCTCACAGGGTAAGTGTCAGGGGGTGTGGCCATGCACGGGGGTACAGGGTAAAGGTCAGGGGGTGTGGCCATGCACGGGGGTACAGGGTAAGGGTCAGGGGGTGTGGCCATGCACGGGGGTACAGGGTAAGGGTCAGGGGGTGTAGCCATGCACGGGGGTACAGGGTAAGGGTCAGGGGGTGTGGCCATGCACGGGGGTACAAAAACTATCACGTAACAGCTAAAAATAATAATCGTAATAACTCTGATTACCTAGACGTTAAGTCTATACCTAGTCTAGAACATAAAAATAGAGCCACCTTACTAAAGCTAAATGTTGCTGATCGTGCTAGCTAGCTATGGCAAATTCAGTAGTCAAGATTCTCTTGCTTTTGTCTGTGAACATTTGGCTTTTGGAAATGCTGCCCGTTAGATTTAGCATTAGCACAAGGCGGCTGCAACGTTGTCTTCCCTGGCTGGGTGTAGCGTGGGTCCCAGGAGGTGCCCGACCCTGTCCCCCCTGCCCGAGCGTGCAGGCGAGTGCGGGCGGGCGGGTGCGGAGGAGAGCAGCTGCCTTGTGGGTACTCTCTGCCTCGACGCTGCTGATAATGGTCTTACACCTGTTGGGCTGTCGCCAGCGCGCAGGTCAGGACACAGGCTAGGCATGGTGACGCACTCTTTAAGAAGGAGAATATTCCGGTCATGCGAGTGCAAGCCGGCTGCACGCGTGTGTAAAGCCCGACGGTGTCACGCGTTCCCTAGGCACACGGCATTGCACACACACTCACACACGCAGTTACTGCACAACACGCACAGCCTACAAACAAGCTACAGGGAATACGCAAGACATCTGCATAAAGTGCTTTGAGGCATTTAGGAGAAGGCTTAGAGACGTGTCCAACCCTGCTGTAGCTCCTTCCCAGCATGCCAGGGCAGTGTGGAGGGGAGCAGGCTCCGGTGTGGGTCGGGGGGGGGGTGGGGGGGGGGAGGGGCTGTGTCTAAACCAAAACAACCCTGGTTGGCATCACTGCATCACCTGTCTGCTCTGCTGCAGTTGGCTACAGCCGTAACACGAGCAGCGTCTCCCCCCGTGGCTACGTGCCCAGCAGCACCCCGCAGCAGTCGAACTACAACACCGTGAGCAACAGCATGAACGGCTACGGCAACGCAGGCATGCCCAACCTGGGCGTGCCCAGTTCACCGGGCTTCCTCAATGGCTCGTCCGCCAACTCCCCCTACGGCAGTAAGTATCAAGGTAATTAGCCCCTCCCCTCCGCTTTTCTCTGCCCCACCCACCTGTGCTCTCCTTCCTTTTTGACACGCCTCTGTCTGTGTGTGTGTTTGTTTGTTTGTTTGTGTTTGTTTTATCCTTTTGGGAATGTGTGCTACTGGATAAAAGGAGGGGTGACTCTGGAGGCTGAACACCTGAATCAAAGCCACATAGCAATCCAACCAATCAAATAACACAATGACAAAAACTACAATTTCACTCTACCGAACAGGCCACAGACAAAACAACAAACTCTTAACAAAGAAAAAAAAAGTCAAACTTCCCTCAAAAATACATCGCAAAATTATTTATCAAGTCAGAGTCGATAAAAACACCTATTATCCAGAACATGGCTGAGGCAGGACATCTCATCTACCATTCCAACCCCATTTTTTATTTATTTATTTTTTTTTCAATTTACTCGATGATTTCTTCATTTTCCATTTCTTTTGCAGGACAAAAAATATATATATCCCTAAATTCTGGCCATTTCATCATAGTCATTCCTCTCTGGTTTGTCTCCATTACCCATGATTATGATTTGAAAAAGAGGCGGGGCCTGGCTCTCCCTGAAACTCGTCTATGAGTATGAAGAGTAAAGGAAGTGAAGCTCTCTCTCTGAGTGGTGACTATGTTTGCTTTATTGCAGTAGTGCCGTCGAGCCCTACCATGGCAGCCTCTTCGGTCAGCCTCTCTTCAAACTGTAGCAGTACGCACGGCATTTTCTCATTCTCACCTGCCAATGTCATCTCTGCAGTGAAACAAAAGAGCGCCTTTGCCCCCGTTGTCAGGCCCCAAGCATCTCCACCTCCTTCTTGCACCAGTGCAAATGGCAATGGACTTCAAGGTGAGAGCCGCCTCCCTCCTTTTATGATGCCGCACCTCCGCCCTCACCCATTGGCTCGTGCCAGTGCTGACCCCCCTGGCACGCGGAAGGAGCCGCCCGCCCCCCCCCCCCCCATTCAGTACCACCACCACCACCACCACCACCACAACCATGCTGCTTCTCTAACATGGCTATCTGTGTGAGTCCCATAACTGTGTGCGGATGGCTCGATTTTGCGGATGGGCGAATGGGCAGACGGAATGTGTGAGTGGAAGGACCACATTATGCATGCAGGCACATGGCATCACCCTGCACGTGTGGCTCTATTTACTGATTTATTTGTCTAACATTAGCGATCAAGGGAAGTTGAATGTGTCGCTGTCACTCTCGGAGGGTTTGGCGCAGTCGAGCAGGTAGCCTTCGATACCAGAACTAGTCGGTTCGTATCAAGAGCACGTCAGCCCCCACCTGAGGCGGTCCGAACACAAATAAACTCTTCAATATGCTTTGGCCATTCGACTAATGCATTATTCACCACCCTTGTTTACATTTGATCTGAATTGAACATGGTATATAATAATAATCACAAACTCCCTTACCCTTGTAACTTCTACGCGACCCCAGCGGGCATACTGGGGTCAGGGGTGAACAGAGACTGGATATGTCTAGTGCAGATACTTCACTGTGCTATTTTAATGGATCCTCGATAAAAGAGCACCATGTTCTTAGCCAAAGCATGCACACACACACACGCCCTGATTTTCTTCTGAACATTATAGATAGTAAAATAATGCATGTTTTCCAACAGTAGTTCACAGGGCAAGTGCATTAAGATTTCATAGAGCATCACTGCCCCTTGGCTTCCCACAGCAGCAGACGCAGCCATTGTTTTGATGGACAGTGTGGGGTGGCAGTATTGTGTGAAGCCAGGGAGATGTGCGGAGTGGAGTGAGAGTGTGCAGGCTGAAATCCTCTGAAGGACAGCGTTGTTCAGTGAGCGACTAGCCGTGCCTGTTAGGGACGCTCGCGTTTGCTCTTCGTCAAGGCCGACTTGTTTGCTTTGAAAACATGTTTTAGCCATAGTGTGTGCATCCAAGATTAATACTGTTAGAGCTAATGAACTGGGAAATTAAAGTTCATGCTGTTACATGCATCCACTTATTAATATGTGGTTTGCAGAAATTAATGAGGAATGCCATGGCATTGGCTGCTTTGGCAAACTTAAAAGCGCTTCAACCATGACTCTGCACATAAGTGGAAAGTAGCTAAGGGATGTTTTCTTTAAAAAAAAAACAAACTGGCAGTTCACTAGCCACATAATTGTAGAAATGAGTAGAGTTCATCAATCTTAGCTCTCTCTATCACAGGAGAGCTTAGCTTGCCATCTCACTTGGATCCTGCGATGGTCTTCTGATACATCGTTTAGATGTCGTGATAAGTAAAGATTAACACACACACACAGCCAGATAGGTGCGATGCAAATGGCGGCCTCCGTTGGCCCGGCGGCTGGAGGCAGAACGAAGGGAGGGTTTCGATTTGTGCAGAGCTGATTGGAGCTTGCATGTTGGCGAGCCCTGGGGTCAGCACTGCCCAGTGACGTTAGTCGAAGTGACCGTGTTGTTTCTCAGCTGTCATCATGGCCATTCCCCAAGGAGTCTGGCTTCTCTGATGGCCATTAACAAAACGCTAAGAGAAATCTCACACATGTGGCAGTGGGGATTCTTTCTCCTCAGAATGTCAGTCCCCCTTTAAAATGTTGAAGGGTTTCCGGCACTTCTTGCTGGAAAAGAACATTCAGGCAAATCCCCCCCCCCCTCGTTAAAAAAACTTAATGCTAGATTCTTGTAAAAACATCCTGTGCTTTCGTACACTGCACCGAGCCTTGTCAGTAAGACTCTTTTTCTGAAATATAGTGACACCTTTTAGTGCTGTGGGCTTTCTTTGTCTTTACCTTTGTTTGGTGTCTAGAGATATGTGGTGCTAAAGTTTTTGTTTCTCATGCTTTGTCTCTGTAGCTATGTCCGGACTGGTGGTTCCTCCCATGTAGATTGCACTTCTTGTAAAACGGCAGTGTCCACGCAGTGAGCCTTGGGGCACCTTGTAGAACATTCTCCAGAACATTCTCCAGAAAAATGTCTCATCGATCATGAAGTAAATCAACACCTTCGTCTGTAATTCAGAGGAAAAAAAGACTTTGTTTCAAAGATTTTATTCAATCTAATATAAATCGACATGCAAGAAACTTTGTCATGAACAATTTAATTTTATTGACTGAATTTCTTGTCATATTTTCACATTTCTCAGTCTTGAAGGGGAAAAAAAAAGAAAAAATTGCCTATTTTGTATAACCATTTCTGGTTTGATCTTGGCTATGTCTAGTTCTTGCTATGTGTGGGAAGAGATGTTGTGGATATGCCATATGATAAAAACACTGACTGAAATGTCTGAATGTTTCTGTTCAAACGATGTGCAGCTCCTGCACATCTCTATAATGTGAAGTCATTTTGTTTTTCTTTTTGTTTTGTTTGTTTTCTTTTTTTTTTTTTTTGATACGTGGTGAGGAAAAAAGGGGGCCAAGCCAAAACAGCAGAGCCAACAAACTGGAAATAATAAAGCCTGAAATATATGGTCTATAAAACATAAACATTAAACGTGAATACGAGTGAACAGAGACGAACAGACAGAGGAGATGTTATCATGCATAAATCATCTAAAATGAACTTTGTAACTTATTGTAGGTAGAAAATGTAACTTTGATATTGCAAAAATTCTTCTCTTTGCCTTCAACAAGCACACTAACAGAGTTGAAATGCTACTGTCTGTTGGTAAAAAAAAAAGAAAAAAAGAAAAAGAAAGAAAATACCTTCCACTGCTAAAAGCTTCCTGTAAAGCAAGTGTGATCTGCAATGTTTTTCAACTTTTTGCTAGCACTGTATACTATTGCATTCTTAGGCTACTGTGGAGTCCATGTATCTTGTACCAGAAAGTTGTCCTTGAACCTCTAGCTCCTTACTCCCTAATGTGTTTTGTATGTGGTTATACAATTGTAGACTTTTGTGATTTTGCCAAAGTTGTAGCTAAATATTTATACACTTGTCTTGAAATTTTCCAGATCCACTTAAATATTTAGTACAGAGTTTTATTCCTACTAAAACAGCTAGGAGTAAAATAGTCTTATACATCGCAACACTTTCACACAAACACTTGCGGTCACTAAGGGGTTTTTTGTAACATATCAATTATAAATATTGTATTTATCTTTGAAATTTTGTATATTGCTTTCCATCATTTTATTTGATCTCGTATGTAATGTTTATCATGGCCGATATTGTGATGCAACACAGAACATTATGCCAAGACCAGTTGGTGCCATTAGTGTTTGTGTTGTATTAATAGATTCCATTGTCTATCCTTTTAATTTGTAATTCAAATGTTTTGTTACATCATCAAAACAATTCCGTCCATTTTCTTTTCATTATTTGTTACTTTGAGGAACAGTCAAATCCATTGTTTATTTTTATATTATAATTTTTAAGTTATCTAAACAAATACTTTTTTTTGAACAAAAATGTTTGTTGTATAGTCAAATAAATTGTTTGTGACACATGGCTGTAATAATATTAGTAGAAAAAGTGCATGTCCAGCAGGGGGAAGAATCAATTGTGGTTGTAAATTTTGTTTTTGTAGAATGTAAAAAGGCATTTTTACCTGCCACCCATGACGTTGCCACATAGTTCAACTGTGTTTACAGGAACAACAACAAACGGACAAAAGAGAAAAAAAACCCGCCAGAACTATACATACATCACTCCGTAATGTTTATTAAGATATGTCATAAAAAAGGTCCATCAGAGCCTTCAGACTGAATCTCTTGAGAGTAACCATTCTCCTGGTTCCATGACAACCATACACCACAATACCAGTCATCATTCCATTAAAGTCATCAATGGTGTAAAAAGCACAAACATTTTTTACTAAAATAAAAAATAATTATTGTGACCCCTCATCTTTTTGACTATTTTGTCAGTTTCTTTCTTTCTTTCTTTCTACTCTTGTTTTTAAACATTGAATTTACTGTACTCTCCTAAGTATGATTGAAAGTCCAAGGGGAAGAAAGGTTCGATTTTTGTATAATATGTGAAGAACCGGAATTCAGATGTTCTATACTGTACATGCCATTTTGTAATTACTTCATGATGCAGTAGCACAGTAGCTAATTACGCTAGTAAATCAACTCATCCTTTCTCCATCTCTCTCTCTCTCTCTCTCTCTCACTCTCTCTCTCTCAATGACTTCGATTTTCATAGTTGTGCCAAAATCAACGGATGAAACACAATTATTTGTAAGATTTTGTTTTGTTTTGTTCTGCACTTAACACTTTGTAAATCTCCTGTTGTGCTGTTAAGTGGTCTGTCTCAAAACCAAAAGGGGATGGTTTCCCTCTTGGCGATGTGCGCACGAGTTTCCTTCAGCAGCAGGAAGCAAGGGCAGAGGGAAGAGGAAATGGGTGATGAATGTGCAATGCGTTTGTGAGAGCTCAACACAGCGGAGCGAACTGGAGGTGCTGATGAAGCCACCTTGACAGTGAGAGGAACCCAAGGGTACATGAAGTGCTTTTGTGAATATCATTTCTGCAGTCCGGTTCCGCGTTTGCAGAACGTCTGTAGTCTGCAGTCAGGTTCTGCGTCTTAGGCTAATTAGACCCTACACTCAGTGTTTTGTTGATGTTAGTCTGAAGATTTCACTAAATGTTAGAATGACTCTGTACGGCAAAATACTATTTTTGTTTCATGTATACACTTTTTTATGTTTGTCAACATTTCTACATTTTACTGTACAAAGATGTTCATTTTACACAATATTTAATTAAAGTATTTCTTGTCTGTGGCCAGTGTGTTCCTCAAGTCCAACTTGACTGTCTCTTTCATGGCTAGAAATACAGAACTTTGAAGTGAACCTTAATAAGGACTAAATAAGTTACGTACATTTCACTTTTATATTTCCACTACATGCAGAACCTACAATGAAACAAAGAGCATTCATGTGTCTTCCAGATGTCCCAGTGTGTCCTAACATCAGGCATCCAGTGTGTCCTAACATCAGTGATCACACTCTGCCTTCAGTAACACAGTGAATGTGTAAATAAAAGTGAAAAAAACCCACAAACTGAGAAACACAATGTAAACCAACAAGTTGCTATAGAGAATTTGGAAACACCAAATATTCTGATGCTGCAGCAAACCTTTATTGCTCCACGAAATGGAGCAAGCTAACATGGCCGCCATTGTTGCTGTTGTGGTGTCAGCCGAGGCACTTGGGAGTTGCTGGTTTGGGGTGAGCTAGTGACACAGGGCTTTCATCTTCCACTCCTGTGAATTCCTGGAAGAAAATGGCAGTCTTGAGAGGTGGCTAGGGAAGGGGGGGGTGTGGTGGTTAGGGAGGGGGGGGGGGGCTCACTGTCCACTGATCCCTGAAGAACAACTGCCATTTCTCTTCAGACTTTCCATGCTAGCTCCTTCTGCCATGCACTTGATAGCATCACGGCCAATATTTCACTACACTCCTCAGACGCCACAGGCCCACGGCAACTACAAAAGTGGAAGAGTAGACTCCATCAACATTAACAAGATATCATTAGTAGACCAGAAGAACCCCTTCATCTACACATGATGTGAATTACAACCTACAGGCACACATGGGGTTTGTCACTCATACATGCTTCATTAGCTAACTAGCGTCAGTAGCTCTCGCTGCGGGAGGGAGTGTGAAAAGGACAGAGCTGGCGCTAACCTTGAGGAAGGTCACGGGCGAGGTGGCTAGCGCTTACATTGCCACTGTCTCCGTCTCATCAGGAACCCGCTTTATAAGTGATTCCACTGAACGCTTCATTGAGCCCAGTGTTTGAAATGTAAGTTATGCAATTACAGTGTAGGAAGAGTACAGTTAACTCTACCTGCAGCTCTCATGCTGCTCACGCACGTCTCCTGCTGTCTCCTTTGAAGGGGGACTTGTGCCAGCAGGATTTTAATTCCAGCCCAAGTGATTTCATCTGCTTTCTGATGGTACTGCCATTACTACAGGTTGGGATTTTTGAGTGTCCTTTGCAATTAAACACCCACTTTCCTGTACAATTTGGTCATATATGAGGCATCGGATAGTTACAGTTTGCTTCACATTTGCTTTGCCTATGTTAGCGGAATACTAAGGAGGTTTGGAAAGGAATTTGATCCACTTTATCTGCTACTGCTGAAATGTAATAGTTTCCTCAGCTTTTGACTAAAGTAACAGCTTTTTGATCTGTGGATGCAAAACAATATAGATTCGTTCCAGAGTACGTACGTTTCACACAGAGGCGTAAATCATGAGTCATATTCTCCTCCCTGGTATTAAAGTACACCCTTGCTTATAATGCACTGACATCTCTCAGAAGATTCTAGTCTTGTTGCCAAGGTGCCTCTGGTTTGTCTATGGAGTGCCGTGATGAAGACGTTGACCCCTGAGCTGGCCTGAGTAAGCCGGCTCTACGCACACAACCTGCTGCTGGTGCATCCTGGTCACTACGCGGAGGGCCAGGCGCGCGGCACTCACCCTGCACACTTCCATTCTGATACCATCCAGCTGCCGCTGCTTAGTCACTTTCTAATAAACCGAAAATGGTCAATAAATTCAAACGGCAAGGTTATCACTTGTCTAGAAGGGGCGGTATCATCTTGAACCCTTCATAGTTCTGATGTTTAGAAAGGCGCAAGGTGAAATCCATACTCATCAAGGCGGCTGACGAGAACCTTATAAAGACGACAGAAGAATGGCCTCCCTCTTTTAAAACAAGCACGGATGTTATCTGGCTCTCTGAGTGCCTCTGGTTAGCAGGTCAGAAAATGTCAATTTCTCATCAAGACAACAGTGCCTGCCGCTTCCCTCCCTCCCGCCACTCTCACCGCAGACAATTAACGGGACGCGGTGCGCCTGCATCAGTGATTTGCAGGTTATTATGCAACCGCCTGCTGGCATAGATCCGGCCCTGCCCCTGATAACAGTGCTCTCCCATAGCTGCAACGTCGATATGCCCAAGAACAACATTTGAATGTGAGCCGTTGTGTCTATTTGCCTCCGCTGGACGATTTGTGGCCCGATAAGTCGGAGCCTACAGAGGTCGCGGGGTGGCACCTATCTGTGTCTCTCACAATTATTACAATGAACAAAGTGCACAATGGGGACGTCCCGTCTTCATACAGGGCAAAGAGAATCCAGCCGCTCTGTTTTACCTTCAAATAACTTCCTTTATCCACTGCACAGAGCTCTTTGGAGTAAATCTAAATTCTATCAGAGGAAATAAAACAACCCTCCAATCAGATTAGGGATCGATTTTTGGTCGCTTGCAATTTGGGGGAAATATCTTCGCCGCGAGATAAGTGCCAGTGTGGACGGGAGGACAAGAGCACGGAGCTGGCGCAGAATTTCAAGCGCTACAGTTATAGGGCTTCACCCGCGTTCAAATCATCACATGTAGCTCATTAACCAATGAATGCGCATTATTGACAAAATGCAGATCCGCATAATGTGGCTGTCATTACGGCATAACGAGTGTGAGTGGTTGTGGATTCTCGCGGAGGGAAAGTGTGCTACATCACCTGTCGTTAAGCCTCCGAGTGCCAGTTGCTGGGGGTGTTACTGTGCTCTCACTGGCCTTCATCTCAGCAGCACCGTTCCGATGTCCAGCCCCGCTCCTCATCCTCAGCGGGTTCCTCGAGAGCGGAGACAGTTGCCCGGTGCATCAAGTGCTCTCTGTTCATCAAAGATCAGCCCAGCACTGGCCCCAGTCAGACCGCTGCCTCACTCAATCACCCAGAAAGCCTCTTTATTACCCAGCCCTAATGGCCATCCTCTGCCATATTTTTTAATGTGAGCATTAAATATTTATAAAACCCAAGTCAATAATCCCTCATAACCCCAGACAGAGGGAGACGACCACTCATTCATTTACTGCGGTCTGAGCACTCTGAAATAAAGCCAAAAGGTCATAAGGTCTCACAATCAAAGTCAGCCAATGTCTGCCTAGAGCATCTGCTGTCATTATTATTAGGACGATTATTTCTGGAGTCACCAAAATTTGTACCAGAGTAAGGCAAGACAATATTGACCTAAAGTTTTTTTTTTTTTTTTGCTCTTGTTGCTGTTAGTGTGTATGCATGTGTGTGTGTGTGTGTTGTTGTGGGGAGCACTGGTTTGAACAGTAGCTTGTGTGTTATCTATCATAGAGCCACTACCTTCAATACCATAGTCCCAGGCAGTAAATCAGGCCTGCTCCAGCTCCCTGGGGACAGACTGCGCTGGTACAAAGGCCTTCTCCCCTCATCCCCTCATCCTCTCCTCAGCCTGGGAGATGGATGTTAATGTGTTTGAGATCAAACGTCATAACCTCACAGAGGCTCAAGAACACAAAACACTAATGACTCTTATAGTTGGCTGAGTGGTAATTGTGGTGTGCTTGTAAGAAAAGGTTGTCCAGGTAATAGCATGACTAGTGGTGGTCATCTTTTCCTTGTGCGTACATGCGTACAGACTCTCCCCAGTACACACCAGTACTCACCCCATCACTCACCAGTACTCTCCCCATAACTCACCAGTTTGGATCTGTCCAGAAGCCTCAATGTCACCAGCATTTGGGTTTGTAAATTCATATCGAATGTTTGTTTTCCAATCAACATACTACAGGTAGAAGGAAAATCAGACACAATGAAAACAGTGTGTAGGTTGTGTGGAAGGCTGAGGGAATTATGACAGGAGGTGTGTGTTACTGAATAAACACTAAATGGAAGTCTGGAAAAGTTTACTATTGGTTGTGCATGCATGTTATGGTATGTCATAGTGTATGTCGTAAAGCTGCCCTGTTACCCGAGGCTCTCGTCTCACAAAGTCCACTCCCCACACACCCACACACACACACACACACACACTCGTCTGGCGTCTACTGGGCACCACTGTAAGACAAGGCCAACTGCAGTCCTGCAGTTCTGAGGCTTCTTTCTTTATTCAGCCAGTGATATCACCCAATACCCCCCCCCCCACCCACCACCCGCCCCTCCCTCATCACCCCATACAACCCCCATCACTTCCCACACACACATTCCCAGTACATGGCATAATCTTTGTTTGTGCAGTCTCAACTGTCTGTACCCATGGTGATATCCATGCCCGCTTGACATCATGATCTCTGATTGCACCCCCACTCCCCTAGCAGACCCCCTGACACTCAACACCAGTTGTTCCAGTGCCCACCACAAACATGGAGCTACATCCAGCGCGCACACACACACACACACACACACACTCTGTGTCAAGTCCTGGTCTTCTACTCTCCAAGTTCTGCCCTGGATCGTAGACTTCCTGCTTCTGAGTTACAGGGCCGTGTGACCACCACGTATTGACAGCTTTGCATACGCAGCTGCTTCCGTGAAGCCAGAGCCGCCCGTGTGATCCGTGCGAGAATGAGAGCACAAGAGGTTCTACCTCCGCACTTGCGTGTGGCCACCAAATCTCTCTTCCATAAAGCTCCACAGGATGCTAAACGCCCCACTTCTGACCCTTTAATGGGGGTGTGGCCAACCTCTAAACTGCCCTTTCATCTGTAACCCAATGACACTTAACTCACTTTCAATTTTTGTTGAATATTTTGACCCACCCTGCTTGTACACACAATGAAAAAAAATGCATCTTATGCATACAGCATCCACACACCATCTTCCACAGCAGAAATGAATGACGTTTACTGTTCAGGTCAAATGAAGGGAATTTGAAACCCTCTTCTTGAGTGACTTTGCAGGACTCATGCTTACTCCTCCCTGGTCCTGCTGGGAGGAGCTCGCTGTCCGCCACTAATTCTTCTGTCCTCCCCCAATTGATCCTCACTAGCCTATTGTTGAGCAGGTCTCACAGGATAATTGGGTGGATGATATGATTCATTAGGCAAATCAATTCCACAATCGTTCTGTAAATCAGTTAGGCTTGTGATTTATTGCAATTGATTTTCTTGACAAACGTGCTCTCTGACAGATAAAGTGAAGAACGCCACCACGTTGCCTCTTTGCTCACGTACTAAAGCAGAAATATTAAACAGCCAAGACACAGAGGAAGGAAAAAGGATGAATGAACAAATTCTAAAAACCACAGAACTTTAGACGTGGAGTTGACTGTCTCTCTGTTATATAGAACAGCTCCAAAGAATGAAGACACCAGGTCTTTCGTAAATCAGCATTTCTACATGTTTGGCAACCACTCTGCCTGTTGAATTCCAACATATTCCACTTAAGGAGGTGCTGATCAGGTGATCACCTGGACCACATCTGATTTAACGAGCAGTGTGAGGAACTGCTGGAGAGGGTGCCAAGATGCATGGAAGCTGTTGTTAAAAATCGGGGTTTATTCCCCCAAATACTGATTTCAATATTTAGCAGGGAAACCCTTAGCATTGTGTTGTTTATAAATGGATGTGAATCTGTTTTGTTTGCTTTATTTGAAATCTGAAAGCATTGTGACTTTATTTATTTATTTAACATTTGTTATTTCCTCCAAGTAAAGGCACTAAAATGACACTTTATTTGGAGTTTGGTAGAAATGTTGTAGTGTCATACCATAAAAAAAGTATATACATGGTACAAAATACATATATTTATAATCTTCAAAATAGATGCAGCACAGCAAAGTCACAGAGGGGAAAAAAAGTACTTTTTTGCACTATTAAACTCATCATTTTTATAATTTAGATGATTAAATGGAGAGTGGAGTTCTAACGGGGGTCCTGAGGCCCCTGTGTTCAGTTGTATTCTGGACTGGAGTGCTACAGTGCTGTCTGATCTGAGCTTTCTCCCTCTCCTACAAGCTAGGGCTTATGCCCCCCCCATACACCCACCTTCCCTGAATAAATAGGCTATCTGTGGCTTTCACTCACTCACTTTCCTTTTGTGAGGCTGTGAGGGCATTTACGAAACTTACAGACTAAATCTCTTTGCTCACTGATCTCTCTCTCTCTCTCTCTCTCTCTCTCTCTGATTCACTGGGTACAGTTCAGATAATAAGTCATAGTGCAGATAACCACGGAGGCTTAAACACCTGAAAAAGAGCGGGATCGTGAGATTTTAAGCTGAATATAAATGCTAAAGTGACAATGAATCACAATGGGGGGATTAACCTTTAAGAGTGAATCCAGCCATAGCGAGTTCTGTAGTGGCGTACAGTACTGGAGCAGGCGCGGAACCACCTCATCCCCATAGTCAGCCGTTCAGGGCTTGTGCAGCTTGGGTAATTCCTGTTACGCAATGTTATCTGCTAGAACAGCGGCGCACCGCCTGTGTGCCTGAGCAGAAACATGTCAAGCAGCTTCTCTCCGTGGTTCACTCGTCGAAATATGTTTCCGTTTTCTGTCTGTCGGCCCCGTTCTCTCTGCCTGTCATTGCACATGCAAGTGCTCATTTGTTTGTTTGTGTAGGTAAGTGGCTCCGGTTATCTGAACTGGACGATAAACTTCACAGCAGCAGGGCCCTTTATATCCGTTATCAATCTGTGCCAGGCTGTCCGTTCAACCACATGCGGTTCCCGTGCAGAAACAGGTGTGGCTGCTTTGACTAATGTTAATAAGATGTCTCCAGCTTGCTGACTAGACGGCGTCTTTGGTGCAGATCACTGCTCAACCGAAGCCGCAACAGAGTCGCTAACCATTAGCCTAGCGCTGGTGGTGTGTGTGTGTGAGTTTGTGTGCCGTGCGTCTGGTCCCAGCGTCCCGACTCCTGCGTCGTTCGAGTGTTCTCGTGGCAAGGCGAGCTGTCTGTGTTGGCACTTAGGCTGCGGGAGTCTGTGGAGTTAAAGACAGATGGTGAATGTTCCGTAGTGATGGAGTCCTCACACTGCTTTGTGCTGATGCTGGTAAAAGCGTGACATCAAGGCCTGGCTCTCTTTGCCTTACCATAAAGCGGATGAATGATGTCAGAGCATGCGAGGAGAAAAGAAAAAAACATTTAAAGTCATTCACTCGCACTGTATGGAAGTGTACTTCACACACACACACCCACACACACACACACACACACACATCCAGTCCATGACTGTTGTCTCTTATGTCCTTTCATGCACATCTACATTTCTCTAGTGTTCTGCAAGACTAAAGACCTTTTTTCCCTTCAGCTCATTAATGTCCATTACTGTTAACCAAGGACCCACTGATCTAGATTCATCCTGACTAACCTTTACTTTTACGTGCCAAGATAACCTTCAGCACACCTAACACGCCTCACAGATGTACACACACACAGCAGCCCGAAAGTCACCAACAGAGACTGCGAGAGCAGCAAATTCTCTCTGTCATGTTCCAGTGTCTCTAAACTCTACAGTGACTCCATGCAATGACACTTTTGTTATTTTTGTTACATTTTTTTAAAACTAATTCCGAATTTGATTTTCTAATTTAATCCAAACCCTGAAAAACAGCAAAAAAACCCAACAACAATCAAACAAACAAACAAAACTGAGAAAAAACATCTTACCTGTCACCCCAACCAACCCCCAGTTGTTCCAACACATTGCCCAGTTTCCGGGTCATTTATCAGGGTTAAGTGACTATTATGCAGAACCTGTATGTGTCTGGGAGGCTGTGGGGATCAAGGTGAGATCATCACCTGCTAATCAAGCGTCACGCTCTTGCCTCCGTCTCAGTGCTCTTATGTGCTTTTATGATGATTTCCATTCATCGTCTTGCCGTGACAGCTTACGTGCAGACCTACCGTCATCACCGGCTGCATAAGCAATGCGCATTTTCATATCAAATATTCTTCATTTACCCTTCGTTTTGTAAGCATGTCAAAGGAATGGTGTGCTGCTGGACATGAATCAGCTATAATGAAAGGTGTTTTGCTATAAATAGCTGTGTGATTCAGCCAGACGGGAGTTCGCATTCGTCACACAGCGGTGCCGGATGAGGTTGTTTATAGTGAGAAGGGAACTTTGTAGTACGAAAGAGGAATTCTGTAGTGTGAGAATCTTCTAGTGTCACAGCGGGATGTCTTAGTTCTAGAGGAATGTTGTAGTTTGAGGGGAAAGTTCTGAGAATTTGTGTGGATATGAATGTTACTGAGATTAAAAATGACCTTGTACAAAAGGCACCTGAAGTTAGATTATGGAATGGGCTTAGGAGTATGACTGAAGAAGCCTCTACATCTGTCATCAAACAGTGACACACGTTAGACCCCCCCACTCCCAGCCCAACAGACAACCTGATGGGGATATTTTAACCCAGTGAATGCATGTCTCTTGACAGCCTGAACACAAGACTACAATGGAACTGTCTTTAGTATTAGAAGACAGGTAGTGAGAGAGAGGAGTGTGTGTGTGTGTGTTATAAAGAGAAAAAGAGAGACATACTCCTCTGTTCTCCGCAGGGAGTGTGGGAGACTGATGGTCCCCCTGTGTTCGGGTCACTAGGCCTGACTGAAGTAAAGTCATCCTGATGGAGAACTGACTGTCTGACATAACACTGACACACAGCACGCTGGACACACAGCACGGTGGACACACTCACACAAACACACCTGGCAGCTCTGTCATTGCGTTTTGTTTCTAGCCATGACACAAAACACAACAAGAAACTGACAGTTCCATCGATTAACTCTAAAAAAAATCATCTCCTTCCTAAGGCTTTTCTCTCACACCTTAATGTGTATCCAGAAACACCACTACATATGGATCTGTTCTCTCAGAACACTTCTCTGAGATACCTTCAGTCAGCTGCTGTTATGGAAGTCAATGATCTGTCATTGTCAAAGTGGTGTTGGTGGAGTCAGAAATCCCGAACAGCCCAACATCGCGGCGATCATGGCAGACGCATGCCACACACGCTTGTTGTGCTAAACAAAGCCCTCTTTGAGAGGATTAGCAATTAAGGTGGAATGGAGCTTGGCTGCATTACGGAATGGACGTCCAAGCTTCCAACTGGCGTCTTCTAGCACGTCCGCCTCTCTCACCCAGACACTATTTCCCCTGTAATCGTGCCACTTGAGAAATTTACGTGCCTGTGAATGTGGCATGAATCTCACGCTTATTGCGGTATCATTAGCAGCAACATTTAAGCAACATCTGTGTGCTATAGAGCTAATTGAAGTCGTACCAGCGTCAGCTGTAAATCCATGGGAAGACGGCAGACCGTGCCCGGCAGTGCTGAGCTAGCCGCTAACAGTCAGCCTGTTCCCACAATCTGCCACGTGCAGGATGGCACAGACATGCACACACACACACACACACATACACACACACACACACGCTCACATGTAACGTCCAAAACATACAGAGAAGGGGGTTAATGATCCTATTAGCCACCTTGTTGCACCAGTTTGGCAGTTTCTCGGCCTGCCCTGCTGCCTTGGTATGTTCTGGGATGGGGGAGAGTCCTGGTTGGTGGAAAGGCTTGGAGATCCAGTTGGTCTTGTTGATTTTTTTATTTCCAAATGTTCTTGGGATTTTTCATTGCCTCTCTGTCTCTGTCAAACAGCCTTCATTCATGCTGAGGGATCCAGTCCACATCACTGGAGCTGTCATTATGAGGAAACTCTCATACCAACTTGATTGCTCATTCTAACACACACACACACACACACACACACACACACACACACACACACTCTTTTTTAACAGCGTGTTGCTTTTTCAGCCAGTGTTTTTGAGTGTTGCTTTTGTAGTACTACACAGTAATCAAGTCATTCCAATGGTCTACTACACGTATCGTTCTGCTCTGGCCTGGGGTGTAGTAGGAAGACCCTGCTGGTCACACTCACATTGACGCTGTGACAACAGTGTCTGTCATCAAGTAAAACAGGTATTATATCAACTTAGGCAGCTTAGCTGTTGGGTTTAATTGGGGGTTTTCTTTTTTCCTTACGTAGGAGCTCAGAGGTATTCAGCTGGAAAGGTATTTGGTCCTGCACACCTGTGAGAAACCATGACCTCTTGAGTCCTGGACGATGGAGTGGGGAGCATCTGAATTGCTCTTTGCTATAGCAACCAACCAGCAGCTGATGAGGTATATGAGGACATGAGGTCTCACAAAATAATTCTGATTCAGACTAATTCAGCTGATTCAGACTGATACAATGGTTCTCTAGCGCACAGCCACCGAACTGCCTTCGTGGGTTTTTGGCAGTGGAGAGCACTGGGGCGGGGCTACACGAAACATGGGCGTCCTCCAGGATGTTTGAGTTTGCCATCTCTGCTGAAGTGGCTTAACTATCATGGTATCTCACCCAGCTTGACGTGGCTTGGAGAATACTGCAGATGTTGGCAAATAAAGATTATGGGTCATCAAGATTCGACAGATTCGATATTCATGACAAAAGCTAAACTATGGCATATAATTCTATTTGTTCTTTTGAATGGCTTGTTTATTGAAACGACAGTTTGTTTGTTTTTTGTAATGCCTTTATTACTTCGTTAAGTTATCTCAAATGCAGGAGAGGTAGTCTATTATTGAAATGACAGAAGAACACTACATTCTGTGTTGGTCTGAATTTTGTTTGCAGTCATGTGCACATTTTAAGAAACATTTGAATTCCGCATACTTTATGTTTAGACTTCATTATGAGCACTTTGACATTACACAGAGTGTGCGGTTTTCCAAGGGCACGTCGATAAGCTTGCGTTGGATCGGCATTGTCAGACAGGTCACTTAGGTGACCTCGGACCTCAGACTTGTGCCAGAAATCTGTGCATTCATTATATAGCTCATACCCCATGAAGGGTTATCAGGCCCACAAACGAGACACCGCGGCCGAGGAGAATAGCAGCAGTTTCACCAGAGTCCTGAGCGTTGGTTCTTGGTAAAGACAATGAAGAAGTGCCCCGTTTGCCTTTAGAAAGGTCCAAAACATGATGTGAGCCTCTGAGAAGAGGAACCAAAGGGAGGTGGAGTCTGCAGTCCCCTCCCCCTCTCTGTAGGAGCTATGGATCCTTCAGCTATTGAAAATCAATAGTCACATGACATGCCAAAGGTCAGAGGTCAGGCAAATGAAGCACTTTAAGCTCTCCGGCTGCAGTGGCCTGAGTCCTCCAGAAGTGATCACACACAGGCTGGAGAGCACCCGTCCTCTCCACGTCCTCCACACTGCAGAGCTGGAGCTGGAGTAGAGAAGCTTTCTGATGTAACCTGATAACCGGAGCATATGGACTCTCCTCGGGCTGACTAAGATGGCCAGACAAGGGGTCATTAAAGGTTGTTCATATTTCAGAAAGGTCTCTTTTCCTTTTTTTTTTTTTTTTTTGCCACATCCCGGGTGACATCATCCTCCTGTTCTAGTATAAATTCGGGAATAAAAGAATTTATTTTATTTATTTATTTTATTATTTTTTTTACAGGAAGCAATTACACCACATCCAGCCAAGCACACAAGATTAAACGCGACCCATGGCTGGATGTGCCAAGGCGGATAATTGATGTCTGGCAGATATTTTTCTAATATGTCACTTATTGGTGTATGTGAATTTAAAGGCCTGTGTTTTCATAATCGCAGACATTTCTACTCCAATGATAATGAGTGACTTCAACCCGCATGCTCAGGAGAGTTAAGACGCCAAAAGTCTAAAACCTCAAGAGGATGAAACCTCAGTAAAATACAATAAAGGATATTAGTGTGCTGCAGAAATTCACTCTTCATGTGAAACACCCTGCAGGCGTCTGATGAGTTGGAGACACTGCAGAGGAATTAGCAACAAAAACAGTTGCATGTCTGTTTGTTTTGCTGTTGTAAGAGTCGAAATGTCTGGAACCCAAATAAGATCAGAACCACGGCTTTCTCCAGAATAGGGAGGCAATCTCCTTTCACGCAAAACATGTTTTAATGAGGAGATGTGGATGTTCACTGTCCGTGCTGCAAAATCAGACTAACGCTGGAATGGAGGAATCGTTGGAGTGCCGCAGGTAGAACTGTCCGGAGAAATGAAGAAGGCATTATTCATTTCTAATGAAAGCCTATTGGAAATCACATACATTTTAGGATAATACAGATTCTCGTGGGTGGCTTATCGGGTTCTGACTACATGTATTAGAGCTTAAGCAATATTACTTTATTAGGGCTTAGCTTGGCTAATATCTCTGCTCAGTACCGATTTATATGGCTTGAGTGGACAACAGTGGTTCAGCTCAGCCAACAGGGATGTGCTTTAAAATTAATATTATAGATCAAGCGAATTATGGCCAGGGAAGAGGAGGGCAGAACGTCCCAGAAGTCTTCATGCGCACATTGTAACCCGGTATAGAATCATACTCTGCGCTGATGAGTTCGAGGAATGAAAGTCAAATCCTTTGTGTCAAAAGCACTAATAACGCCCAACCAGCCTCTGTCTTCTTCTCTGACTTTCTTTGGGTTCTTTGATCGCTGAAGTTTTAATATGAACCTCTTCATACCTCCTGCCCAACACACACACACACACACACATGCACACATAAACAATATACAATATGTATGAGTCCTCTCAGGTGGAGCTAATTGAGATGTTCAGCTAAGAAGCTGCTGAGAATAATTTCCCTTATGGTAAAATCTACGAGTTATGTGGCGTGTGTATATTTATGACTATGGTCAGGGGTCAAAACTGGGAGATAGTGAGTGGTGATGGGAAATGTAGGCCACGCACGATGCAGGGCACACGGCACATGGCCCGCGTGTATTATCATGAGAGCCCAGCTGCCCACTCTGCGTAGATGCGCCGGCAGCGCATTCTTCTCCTCTACCCACAGTGCAACGCTGCCACTATAAATAACAAGGGGGAAACACAGCTGAGCAAGGTCTGGGGTAAGGGGGGAGGGGGGGTGGAGCTGCGTGCGACCCCCCCGGAGCAGCAGGTCAGCTTCCCACAGGACCGCATGGGGTGACAAGACAAGCCGTGGAGGCGGAGCTCTCCAAGAGGCCGTCCGCAGACGGCCCTAGTGCTCGGTCTGCCGGAGAGCGCACGGCTGTCTGGGCATGGAAGGGACGGGATGCTGGGAAAGAGCAAGCCGGCTCGCTGTCTGTTGTCTTGCCGACACGCACGGCTTTGTAGTCTGCGGGAGACACTTAATTGTCACGCATGATGGAAATTACGTGAGCCTCTTCAAAAACAGTAATTGTTCTGACGCCCTTTTCAAGAAACAACACTCAGCTGAACAAATAGGTTTGTAGTATTGTTTCATGGGCTAATTTCTGTGTGCTCCTGTAGCACGCTAGGCTGTGCCTGCTTTTCAGCAGAAATAATTAGCCTCCTGAGAAATAAAGGTGTGTTCGCTTCATGCAGAGCTGTTCTCCATCCTGATGATAACTCACTCACACCTGACCACACTGCCTAGCTGTCTATCTGTGTGTGTCTGTGTGTGTGTGTGTGTGTGTGTGTGTGTGTCTGTGTGTGCAGATCTGACTTTTCAGAAGCATAAGCATTGCTGAAAACTTTCTAAAAGCGTATCTGTCAGTAGGCTGGCCTCATCCATCAAGCCACCTGTCAAAGCAACATGTTCATTTCAGTGTCGAGCTCTGGACTGGAGCACCAGAACAGGGCCTCCCTCTGCACTCGCTTGGCCCAGAGAGGAGCTCCCTGTGTGGGGAGAGGAGGGTGTGATAAAGCCCAGACACTCTGCTGTCTGAAACTGGTGCCACAGGGTCCAGCAGCACTGCAGGAGTCTCTGGCCTCCTCACTACCTACGATGGGCCCCCCAAACTTTCCCATTGCCTTCAGGCACACACACACACACACACACACACACACACACACACACACACACACACACACCAAATGCCCAGTGCTTGTACAGCTAGTACTAACATATACACACACCGACACACACAGACGTACACATGCACACCAGGAGCTGCTTTTCATCACACACTCTACCGTTTGCTTTCAAAATAAATTCTTTGCAGACAAACCAAAGTAATCGAGGGAAAGCGCTACAGCTCTCGGCTAAACAGCTAACGATGTTAATGGAGAGGAGGCCACGAGCAGAGCAGCTGCACTCCACTCTCACCATCATGTGCTAAGAAATCATTATTCAACTCTTTGACTAACTTCATTAGAAAAGGCCATTTTAAAGTCTGGGAGCTGTTGTGGTAGGAATGTAAGAGCTTCCGGTTTGGAATGGTGTGGATAGACTTGCATGCAAACGTCATTACCTGGCTTAGTAGTTTCTCTGTCACCGTGCTTTGTGTAGTGATGCAATGCAACATAATGAAAAAGTCACAGATTGCAGTTCCTGATCTCCCAGCTCAGCTCCCACAGCTGTTGCTAGAAAGCGACCCCAGTATCCAGTGTATCGCAGTGCATTTCTCACTACACATCCTTTGCCCTGATGTAGCTCAGGACATAAAGACTTTGGTTGTTAACGGAATCATAGATTTCCAATGGCTTGACTTTTTTGACACTAATGAAAGGTCGTGCTAAGAGTTAAAACCGCATAATCATCATGGACAAGCAAACTTTAAAAAAGAGAGAGTTACTATAGTATATAGTGTGACAAAAAGTTAAAATAAATGTGTAAACAAGTGTCAATGAAGAAATCCAGGCCCCTCAGCATTCCAGGCTTTAGAAATCGGGCAAGACCTCGGCAGTGAGAGCACTTCAGGCAACATGTGGTCCGAACAGGTTAGTGCTGCCAGAATCTTAGTCATTCTGAGTAAAAGCTACAGATGGGTCAAAACCCTACAACCCTAGAAGTCTAGAACTCCTGAATTCTACAAGTCTAGAACTCCTGAATTCTAGAAGTATAGAACTCCTGAATTCTAGAAGTATAGAACTCTTGAATGTTCAGAACCACTGAACACTGAATGGCCCGACTCATTATTGCCCTGGAATCAAAACAAAAGAGTAATGTGTGCAGTGATTATGCACGCCTGCGCCAGCCAGAAGTGTTTTCTTAATGTCCGAGGCATTTAGCTGAACGTGAGCGTGTTGAGAGGACTAGCGTGAATCCAATGAGACGCCGAGCTGTTTGGGGAGAGGGGGTCGGAAGTGTGAGTTTAGACACAGTGCAGACGGTTCGAGAGCACATACAGCCAACACCAACCCAACAGGGAGGCTAGTTTTAGAGCTACAACTTCTGGTGCAGCTCTGCCATTCCAAGCAGCCAAATCTCCACGCCTCCTTCACAAGCTGAGAGGAATTAGAGTGGGCACGAGCCCCTGTCCACACTGATCACTCGCCCGGGGCAGGAGAGTCCTGCTGCAGTACGTTTTGTCACGCATACCTGCCAAACGTTTAAAATAACATCAGTGTTGAATATACGTGCATTTCAACGTCTTTACGCCGCAGCATGAAATCACCATTGTGTGGAACCAAGGTTGTTTTGAATCAGGAACATGAGTTGGAATTAAGAGTCTGGTTTAGGAGGAGGGCCTGACTGATAGGGGATGGTCCACTTTTCAGTTTATCAATCAAATTTAGAGCAATTAATTGGAGCAACTCTCTTACCAGTGAGTAGTCTGTTATCCTGAAGCAATATGTCCACTTAGTTAGAGAAGAGTACACTATCAGAGTTCAGATCAGATACAGTGACAGCAGGAAAGGAGGGAGACAGAGAGAGGAGGAGGGATTTCTATGGGGAAGGAAAACAGGGGAAAGTATTTCAATCCCGAAGATCTCCTGGTCTTTCACAGCCAGCTCAGCAGCCAGTCTCTCATAATTAATAATTCATGGCTTTGTATAGGGTACACTACGGCCATAACATGAGACATATCAAATGAGAAAACATAAAGAAATTCACGCTTGTGGAATTTGTTGGGTGCTCTCAAAGTAGCCACATCTATAATCAGAAATATATTATTTATGGCAGGACATGACCGGCTATATTTTATTCAGTAAAGAAAGCGGCAGCGGTACAGGTTGGGAGAGTTAGACTATAAGGAACACATGTGCCCTACCCACCTCCTGTATTTAGAAGGAGCAGTTAGAACAGCAAGGCAAGCACTTCCTCATCTGGATAGGAGCGAAACCTGCAAGAGGGAGAGAGAGAGAGAGAGAGAGAGAGGAGGAGGAGGAGGAGGAGGTAGAGAGAGCAGGACTGGACGAGGAGGAATAGGAGAAGGTACAAGAGCCTGAATGAAATGCAAACACAAGAAGAGCATTACAAACGACAGCGGCCCACAAACGCAGTTCAAAGGGAGACAGGATGGCCAGTGTGCGCCGCACTTTACTTCCTTTACATGGAAGGAAGAAAAAAAAACCCAAAAGCAGAGTCTGAAAAAAGCCATTTCCCCTCGGTCAAGGGCATCCATTTCATTATAAAGGCAGTTGTGCCAAAACAAATATTATTTTTGAATCTTTCATTATCTTTCTCTCTGGAAAGGGGCTAAAGCAGCATGTGTCGGTATTAGATGCGGTGGAGGCAGCTGCTGTGATTCACTGCACAGTCACTCAATGTCAGCGGTTCAAAGCCAGACGGCCAGAAGGGGAGGCAATCGGATAGGTCAGCGCTGCCTAAAGGACAGGCCTATCTCTCTAAATCATATCCCTCCCTCTCTCTCTCCCTCTCTCCCTCTCTCTCTCTCTCTCTCAGTCGTGGGCTGTGTGTGAGAAGCACTCAGCTGGCAGCAGGATAACCGAGCCAGGCGGGGGGCTAAGAGGCCAATGCGAGGTGACCATCAAAGGCAAAGGCCCACAGCCTCCAGGGCAGCACTGAGGTGCGGCAGCGCCAGCCGGACCACTGATGCCCCTGCCAGAAGCACCGCTGCCACCGCTGCCAACACATGCCGCTGGAGTGGCCAGGCTTAGAATGATGCCGTTAAAGTCTTCGTCATCGTCGTCGTCATCATTTTTTTTTTTTTCACCTCTTTCAATGGCACCATTGACATGATTCCTAGAAACGTAAGTGTAAAACGAAAACGACTTACAATCGAATAAATATCCAAACAATGAAACATCTGACATCATGCCAAATGAAAGTAGCTGTGTGTTAGTGTGTGTGTGTGTGTGTGTGTGTGTGTGTGTGTGTGTGTGTGTGTGAGGGCAGGAGACAGACACTCATGCTCCTCATGGCCCAGGCCTGGCACACGGGAGGCTCTGTACACATGGAGTCTGATGTGTGCACCCCCCGGTCTGTATGGCTCACTTTAAACACCCATAATGCAGGTCAGCTTAATTTGGGGTGAAAAAATATGAAGTGTGTACAGTCAGTGCACAGATGAAGATCCAGGCGTCTGCCGTCCTCCCCTGTAGCTGCTGTGTGAACATCAGTCGTGCGTATAAGTGATCTGGGAGTGGATCCGAAGGAATACTTTATCCACTGATGCTAAAGTGGCTACAAACACTGAATAAAGTCATGCAGAGCACCAGTTAGCTTAGCATCATTTGCACAGTCATACATACATTAGCATGTTTGACCGCACGAGTGCTGCTGTTACTCCTGTCACATGTGCATGTGTGTCCAAGTCTTACAGCATTAGCAGATTCTATAGGAAGAGGCTGAGAGCTCAACAACTCATTAATGTGAGTTGTAAAAAGCAGAAGGGTTCAAAAATACACTGCGCTTCCCCTGCACGGGAGGCGATGACCCCCTGAAGAATTCCATTTTAGTTGCCCTCCTCTTCCACAAGAGCCCCAGAAAGAAAGGGATGAAATCAGCCTTAAAAAAGAAGAATGCAGTGCTTGCAATGTTACCTTTCTCTTTCTCTCTCTCTCTTTCTCTCTCTCACTCATCCTCTCTCTCCCTCCCTCTGTCCTTCTCACTCTCTCTCCCTCCTTCTCTCTGTCACTCTCCCTCTCCCTCTCTCTTTCTCTCTCTCCCTCCCTCCCACTCTCTCTCTCTCCCTCTCTCTTTCTCCCTCTCTCTCTCCCTCTCTCTCTCTCTCTCTTTCTTTTAAATAGAACCCCTTGAGGTTTGGGAGTCACCACACCTTTCATTAGCGTGGGCTCCAGCCCTGCTGTCTGGGCATCATTAGCAGTCTCAGAAATCAGCGAGAGACGACGGGTCATTCTTCATCTACCTGTCCGCCACTGGGGCCAGCGTCTACACCCCCACCCTCCCTCCACCGCCGCCCCTCCACCTATCCACACTCACACTGTATATATACATACAAATGCCTGCAGAGCATAGCAGGATGTCTGTGAACAAGGAACATGACCACTGACAGGACCCCCCCACCCCCCACACGCCCATGTACTCTACAGCATTCATTCATTTAGATACAGTACTGGAAATGAAATTAAACACATTCACAGTACAACTATTTTCTGGTCTTGTGTAAAATGTTTACCACTCTGTGTGTGTGTTGTGTGTGCATGTATGTGCTGGTGTGTGTGGCGTGGGGGGTTGCGTGTGTATTATTTCCTCTAAACTGTACTGCCCTCTGTTGGAAATCAAACAGCACATGAATGAATGGGAACAGAAGCAGCAGATTGTGCTCACATTTCTGTGCTCTGCTTTAGTCTCTGCTAAGTCCTGTCAAACCTCCAATACAAACAGCAAGCATTTGAAATTATTTAACGCAACTGAATAAGATTTAAAATTTGAGAACACCCTCCTTACTTTGATATAAAGTCTACAGTGGTGGTAAGTATATTTAAAACATAATGTATGAGTTAGATTTCTAGGTTATCAACACAAATATAATCAGATCCTATTAGTACATGAGAGCATTTAAGCGTTTGAAAGTATCATAGGTCACCATGATAATCAGAAATCACATGTAATTCTCACATTGGGAAAGATGGAACGTTCGAGCAGTCTGCTACCCTCTGCCCACACTACAGCTGTCTCAGAAAAAATAATATTTTTCCCCACCTCATTATCTCATTGCCTTTCTACTCAAATATTTGTTTTTCAATCAAGCTGTGCCAGGAACTTTTAATTTGTAATTTCCTGTTCTTCGTTTCCTTTTGAATGGTTCCTGGTCTGTAACATGTAAACATATGTCTTCCTATATTATTCTGTAACAAAATATGTGTTCCTCTACTACCTGGCCAAACAAGAGAAAAGGCCCCAACATAAACGATGACTGTGAAAACCCTGCGTGAGAGGTTCATTTTGGCACGGTCCGTTTATGTCTGTCAGTGTAATCACCACACACTGTAGGTCTAGCCCAGAGTTTACTTCCATTGTGAACTCTCCTCCTGACCCAGTGTCAGAGGTCTGCCCTGCTAATTGCTCCCAGTTTGGTTTACATTTTAAAAATGGCTTTCTTCAAACGCTCATCGCTGATTTATTAGGAAAAAATGAAAGGCGCTGATATCTTCTTTTTTGTTTTACCACTGCACATGACTTCAGCACATGTTGTGCATAACAGTCTTGATTCCATGCCACATAAAGCACCCGACAATTGTCAAATCAGCTGTTGCAGAACCTTTATTTATTTATTTATCTATTTATTTAAACTCCGAATGAACTGTGATGTGGCTCCTACCAGCCTCTGAAAGCTTCTGCGATTGGCCTTTTGCTTAACTAACTCTCGGTTGTGGGCTAACCTTACTTTAAGTGAGGCTGTGTTTTACAAGTGTGGGTTTGCTAAACTTGTTTCTACATTTTTACGAGGTCATTAACTCCTATAATGAACCTTAAACACAGCGCAAACAACATTTGATTAGAACCATAACCACACACTTGGTTTCTGTATTTAATTTTAGCATTATGCCAGAGAGTTATGATGGCTGCCTCCCCCCCTCCCCCCTCCTTTTTTTTTTTCTCTTTTTTGTTGCATGTGTGTGTGTGTGTGAGAATGAGTGTATGTGCATGAGTGTGTTTTTTGCTCCCATATAGAGTGACTGGGTTCTTTTCTTCTTCAAAACACATTACCGTGCTGGACTGGATATTGTCCTTCAACACAACAGATGCTTCCTTAAAGGGGCGGCTCTTTTAGGGCAGATCTTGGCCCTGCCGCAACCCCTTCCCCAACTCCCCTTTAAATCCTGCTTTCACAGGCATTAAAAATAGAATGACTGTGGACAGAGGACAAGAAGTGAAACACAGAGAGAGACAGTGGAGAACGCTGTATTCGGTCTATGGTAAAAGCCTCTAAAAACACAAGCAAGGGTCATACAATGCAGTTCCCTCAGGATATGTAGTGGTTTTCCTTTCTCTTTTTTTTTTTAATATAGCTCTGCCATATTTCATTTCTGTTGTTGTGTTGGGCGGCTCATGTCACTCAAATATTTACAGGTTAGCTCAGTGTCATAACATCTGCTGTAGTGCTGTAGTGCTGGGCTGCTTTGTAATATACAGAGATTAAAGGACTGAGAGAGAGAGGGACTCACTAAATGAGGTGTGTGTGTGTGTGTGTGTGTGTGTGTGTGTGTCTGGGGAGGGGTGATTCATCCATACTGGGAGCTTTTGGACTGGCATATGCCCTTTCGCTTCCCATAATTCCACATGTGACCCATCTACCCAGCATGCTTTGGTGAGGAAAGGGTGGTGTGAGAGCTGAAACAGAGCTGGCGAGGACGGAGAGGAGGAGAAAGCATTTGGGTTTGTTTGTGCTGTGTGGGAAATGAGATAAGTTCAGATTGAAACTGAGAGACTCTGTCCTATCTAAATGTAATCTTTGTGCAGGATGAATAGAATACAGTATCTAAGAGCTGGACTGACATGTGAGGATGATAGGGTGAGGGAGAGTGAGTAGTGTCTAGGCTAAATATCCCACTTCATGTGCTATGTTATAAATACTTTTTTCTTCAGACTTGATTTTTATCACTATAAGTGCATTTTATTCAATCTGTGTTGTGGAGTTTCTACTCTGAAAGTTTTATCAGATTAGAGAGAAATTGTGTCTAAAGGAATATATGGCATGACGAACTGAATGAACTAGAACTACTTATTTTCTTGCTGGCTCGGGTTAATGTGGCAGTGGTACAATTTGTGAAGTGTCATTTCCATCGTAAAGCAGCACAATATTTGTGTTTGACCTTTTAACCCACAAACCAAAGGTTCATGATGGACAAACAACTGCACTGTTATTAAACAAGTGCCCAACAGCCTTATGGAACGGGGAGGGGCCAATCTCCTGCTCAGGACACACACCTCCCAACCTGATTATTGTTATTAATTCCGCCCGCATTGGCAGAGCCGACAACGTGCTGGAGAAGCAATGGCTGTAGAATTGAATTTATCCCATGCACAAATCCATCATTTGCAGAGAGGGCCACTTCTAACGGCGAGCGATGCGTCCGAATGACACAGATTTGTCTCCGTGACAGAGGCGAAGGAAAAGGCAGGCAGTGAAGGTGCGTGCCGATCGATGGAGGAATCCCACGGATTGGGACTAGGCCTGAATATTTTCCCCCAAGTTTGCATTTTTTGCTCCTCTTAGCCAGCGAGGCCACAGGGGAGACAGCTTGTTTTCTCTCCCAGCCTCATCAATAGCTAAATCCTGGTGAACAAGTGACACGGAGGAGCTGCAATCGATAGTCCCGCCTGCATTTTCCCTTCCTTCTGGTCAAGTGGTTCAGCGCAGCTGACAGGCATGACAAGCTGAACATGATGCAAAATCATTATCAGCAGGCCATGGAGATGAGCGCAGAAAAACATGACACAGGCATTAATGGCCATGGCCGACACTGAATAAACTAGCTCCTCGCTAAAGGATTTGTCAAGTGGAAAAAAGACGTGGGGCCAAACTTGGCCTGCCACATCGATTCTTGGCTGCTATCGAACCACTGGTAGCAAAATCGCGGTCAATATGATACCAGAGTGAGTTGAGCATGTCAGGGGTGGAAATGTTTTAATTTGCTGAAAACACTTCTCACACTGCTCTTTCAGCTGTTCACAGAAGCTCCACACACAGCACAATCCAGACCACCCTTACCAGAACTGTGAAAAGTGTCTGCAATACACAGGCCTAATCAACTTTAATATTACGGTACTGTTAGCCTTTGGAGCATACACTATAAATAAGAGTAATGTGGAGATGTTTTAATAACATTTGGAGGAATGTACACTGCATTTGTGTAAATGAAATATTCATCACACAGCTGCATCTTTTCTAAAGGAGTGTGTGTTTGCCCTCCTGCCCCTGCCCAATAACTACCCCACCTGTTTGCCATGAGGAGCATCTCTCTTTGCCTTCGCTTCCTGCTGAAGGTCACTGCATGAATTATGTGTTTAGAGCAAACTGTGTAAAAAGACCCGACTGTACCCAAGATATTACAGTGAAATCTTAACTTATATTGAACAAAAGGCACCTCTCTGATAACTGGAACCATGAGGTCTTATATTATTGCATTACTATTCAGAAAAACTGCAAGCAACATTATGACGCACTCGTGACTGTGTTTTCATTTTTTTCTTTTGTCTCGAAAGATTTATTTATTTAATGAAATAAATAAATACGATTGCCAGTTTCCTTCTACTTGTTTATGGATCTGTTTCCTGCTCCTCTGTGGTTAATGATCTTCAGAGGCAGGAGGGGCTTCCTGGAGAGGAGCAATCCTGCTGTGTCAGAACGACACGCATCCGGGACTCAAACACTTATTTCCTCGCGTTTTATTATACCACACTTATTAGGTTTTTGAAGGGATAGAAATGGAGGGAAAATTCGTTAAGCAGAGTCTCAACTCAATTAAAAATTAAAATCACATATTTTATAGACAGTGAACTATTAACGCAAGTTGATGAATATAGGTCATACCACAAAGAGAAAGAGAAAAGCTTATTAATTAAATAATAAGTAATTGGTAATTCCAGCATTATCAGATGACACCAAATCAAAAAAAAAAAAAAAAAAAAATTGCTCAACTCAGTGTTTTTACAGTAGGCTTGTTTAGGAAAGTGTGGCTGCTACTGAAATGTCAGGTTAACTAGATCCTGAACTTTCATTGCTGGATTAAGAGAAATGTACAGCCTTGATTGAAAAAAAAAAGGAAACGTTGATTAGTGCTTAACACAGTGACACAAGCCGTATTAGGTGTCTGTGTAATCCAGGTGAAAGTGCAATAGGGTCATCACAGAAATTAACTTTTTGTTCATTAATTTGTCTGGATTAGTCGAGGGCAAAAAGACAGCAAATCTGCTCCAGTTTTTCTTATGAAAATCGTTTAAAAGTGTACATCAATTGTGGCTCATGGGTGACTTTGGGGTTAATCAGCCCGACGTGCCCTTTTAATTGCTTTCTATTCACAGTAAATTCATTAGATAATGCTCTGTTCAAAATTCATGAATCAATTTAACTGAAGAAAACCACATTAGCAGCTTTGGTTCCATTACCGCGTGCTGTCATGTCAGCAGACAGAAGGTTTGTTCTTCCTTTAGGCAAACACCTTTATATGTGCCGTGATTACTTTAAAAAGGGATTTATTTCAAATCCATTTCTTTACTGATTTACCCAGATTCAACGCCAAATTATAACAATGAAATAAGCCCGGAAAGCCCTTTTAATCGCGTGCGAGAGATGATCCACTCAAAGGCCTGGATGGCTGGTGGTTATGTGGGCTTCATTTGGGCTGATTGCACTGTTTCAGGGCTGTGGCCTCAGGCACTAGAAGGCTGCAGTCACACAGGAAGTCCTCTCCGCTAATCTCACCACTGCTGGAGGAACAGAAAGCAGAACTCCTGGCATCGCATGATGTGAGAATTTCGCAGGCCTAAATATGTCAATCATGGTTCTAGAGACTTTCTTCGAGTCATTAAAGAGCGTGCCATCTTTATGGATGTGTCGGGGTGATTTTCGAATGACAGAGTGGATTTTCGCCTCTGGGCCCATACTGATGACTACCACTGCTTTAGAACAACAAGGGGGTATTGGGATTGACTAACGTTTCAGTTGTTTGAACCTCACAGTTTCAGTTGTGCTAAAACACAATTTAATTGAATATTTAATATTTTAAAAATACATATTATGTTCATTTTTTAAAAATATGTCAACAATATATGGGAATACATTTTCTGTTTGGCCAGTTCTGTAAAAATGTAGAACCGTGTGCATGTTCACCAACTTGTACAAACTTCTCCCGTTCTGTGGAACGGCGGTAAAGAAATGCGGGAGTGGCCGGTCCAATCAGCTTTGCTTTGATACTAATGAATTCTCTGATGCTGTCAGCTTTATTAGCAGAAACATCCCACGGTTGGTGGTCTGCTTCAAGTAGCCCCCACCCACCCGTCTTCCACCTCTGCGTGTAAATCCTGCCCCCTACCCTACAGCCCCTCTCCCATGCACAGGCGCCACATAATCAAGGTAATTTGCCTGAACTTGGGGGAATATTTACCGAATCTGGAGCGGCTGGCCTTGATTGATATCCACCCATGTGACTTGTTAGGCTTTGTGAGAGCAAAGGCCCGGGGTGGTGTTAAATAATTTTTCATTGATAATCACCCTGTCACTGCTATCAAGACAACTTTTTGAAGACCAACCTGACAGAGAGGGGCTGTAAGAAGGGGGTGGGGCTTCCAGGGGCTACACGCCAGGCCTCTTAATTTGTTAATAAATGCTTCTTTAGTGTAGGACAGGGATTAGGGCAGAGAGAGCTGTCAGAGGGACAGGTGAGAGAGGAGCTGGCAGCCTTTAATTTCGTGGCGAGAAAAGATGGAGCTCTTTAGGGACTAATCTCGATATCAACGCTGAGCTGTAGCCTCAGGGCCAGCCTCACCATTCACACCCAATCATGACCACTTTTTTTCCACTCTGCCAACCCCCCCCCCTCCTCCATGCCCCCCCCCACCTCCACCCACCACACACACACATACACACACCCTTTACTTAGAGTGATGGAATCAAGCCAGAACTCTAGGCGCCAAGTTTCAGTCTCACTTATTCAAATGACGGATGGACAATGAGAAGAAGACCACCGCTGGTGATGAAGGCACTTGAACAATGAGAGAGTGATGTGTTGGAATTGTAGCCCTACCAGAGCTATTGCTGGCCCTTAACATTCTTTTCAGTACCACTATAATGCATCTAACAGCAATTATTTTCAAGAGAAGTGTTTATTTTGTCAGTCCTCCGTGTGCTTCAAAGAAGACCCTATTCTACATTTGAGCATCTGAACAGGTCAGCTGCTATCCAAGCCGACACACTGGACCACTGAGGAAACAGGGCCCTTTAGTCAGGAGCACCACGGCATCGCTGGCGACGACCAAACCCTTCTGCAGCTCAACTTTGATGTAAAGAGGACGCAAATCACCACTGTGAAAATGTATTTTGACACAGGTGACGCTGCAGTGCACCCTGGTCCAGGATATATGATAAGGGGGGCATGTCTGGTATGAGCCCGTGGGGGAGCGAACACCCCCTCCCTGTCCTGACACCCTGCACCCAGGTGCACAGCTGCATCCGGAGCTACTGCTACTCCTACTTTCGTGTTTAATATTAATGAACACGAGGATGAGGGGAAGAGTGTGTGTGTATGTGTGTGTGTGTTTAAGGCAGGTAATGTGACATCGTACATGGGCCTAGTCAACAGTGGCAGCTCTGCGTTCTTTCTTGCTGGGCTGTGACCTTAAACTCCTCCTCCTCCTCGAAGTGCACTGGCCAATCACACGATGACTCCTGCAGTGTGAAACGTCTGCACACACCTGCCACCTACTTTAATATGACTGTGACTTTGCTTTGACCGGTACAACCTGCTTGCATTATTCCTATTTCTTTGTCTATTTCATACTTGTATATAGATAAACATACTTGAATATAGACAAACGTAGTTCCAATACTCTATGTTCATTTTAAGGTCAAATTGTACCTTGTGCAATAATTATATCAGTAAAAGTACATTTACAGACTAAAATAACATGTTTGTGCAGTTTTACAAATGTTTTATGCTTCCTTGTATTTATAGTGACGGGTATCAGAGCAGCAGGGCTGCAGGTGTGTGTGTGTGCAAGGGACATGTCCTGAGAGGCACAGCATCAACCCTCTCGACCAGCCTGGGCCATCTCTGTAGGGCTGTGCTTCTCTCATGGGGTTGACATGATTTCTCAGAAGGCACCTCTCATTTAGGCCGTTTTAGGTGGAGCGGCCCACACCCCAGCTTTCTCCCATACCTAATGAAAAGTTTAAAGCACATGGTGAGAGGTCAGGGCCTAGCAGTGAGCCAGAGCCCTGGTGTAAATTGTTTAAATAAAGTGCGAGTCGACCCTCTGAAATGGTATCCCTGCGCAGAGCAGTGGTACGTCGTAAAGACGCTACAGCTCGTTAAACTCCTGCTCAAAACAGATTACACCGCTAGTGGCCGCCAGGGAATTGGCTGTGTCCCATTGGCTGTGTCCCATTGGCTGTGTCCCATTGGCTGTGTCCCATTGGCTGTGGCCGCATTTGTTCGTATTGATCAGGTAAAACCAATCGCCTGGGTTTATGTCCACTATTGTGGCAAGTATTTATGAAGGAGGCATTAGCCAGTCACTGAGCTCCTGTAATGGGAGAACCCAGCTGGGGCCACTTTAAAATCATGCTTTTATTGGGGAAAAAGCATTAACAGGGTCTAAATCAGTGCAGAATATGCCTTATATCTTATTTATTTATTTTACTAAGCTTGCTGGTTTTGTCTATAAGGCACATGAGAAATAAACATAGTGACCTTTTTTTTTCCTTTGTTTAAACTTGAACTAATACAACTCCTTTTCTCCTGAAGCATTCCTTCTTCTTTTTGATTTTTTCCTTCATTTTGCACTATGATTAGAAGTTGAAACCTCTTATAATTTCACCAGGACTAGAGTCTGGTTTATAAGGTAATTCATTACCTGTGGTAAGTCGTACAACTCTCTCAACTCCACATTTCTTACCAAGGTGTCTGCCCGTTAAGGTACAGTCTCAACACGACTTTAACCCCCATCTTTCCCAATCCTGCTTTTTCTACATTCTCGTCTTCTGTAGTAAGACTGCATGCCAGAGTCCTTTGAAAGATCCGTGCATTAAGGCTGTGTGGCCCCCTAGTGATTAGCGTGAGAGGGGAGCTTTCATTTCCCCACTCCCCCTCAACACCACAGGGGAACATTCGCCACTCCCCTTCGCTTCTCTGCTGAGAGGACGTGATTAAAAAAACTTAAAGGTGAATGGAACATTCAGAGGCTTTACGGAACATCTCCTCTCCTCTGCTCTGCTGGAGAGGTGTGACCTGCCTCCATTACTGAAGGATACAGCATTAATGAGGATGAGCCTGGGTATGGGTTGCACTCTCTCACCATACGTCATTCCATATTGCTACACCAGACACATTTACTCCTTCTGTCCAAGATTCGCATACACATTTTTATAGATTTGTATCTGTCTTTCGCTGTGGCTACTGGTATTGTGTTGGTTATGATATACACCGACATTGCAGTGTAACCCAAAATCACCTATCATTTCAAGTGTTGATAAGAACCCTGTACTAAATAGAAAACTGCAGTAAAAAAAATTAGATTTCTCTGTGTACTCCCTGTTGTCAATATTGTGTTTGCTATTAAGGAGGCCATTTTGGGAATCAGTGGAGGATGATGAAATCAGCAGTAAAAAAGATCACATTCCAAAAACGTGGCCCTGGCAGAGATTTGAAGGTGCAATAAGTCACATTTTCATGGTTTAATTAAGAACTGAGCTGGCACCATGTTGGGCTGTGACATTAGCTCCATGGCGGCTCAGACTGCTCCAACACGGGCGTCTGCTACGTTATTGAATGGTTGAGACTTTTATTACCTGCAACCGTGTGACATTCCAAACCTACTCCATTTGAAGCATATTCATCATGTTTAATACTGTGTGACAGTGAAATAAAAAGTTATGTTCACCACTCCTTTAAAAAGGCTAGCGCTCTGTGTAAAAGCAACAATTTCTGCTAGATACAATATGTCACACTGCTCAAAGAGCAAATTGTTTTCTGTATTTTAAAAAGCCATTCAGAGACACTGAATTGACTTTCAGCCAATACTAAAGGAGTTTGAATAGACCTCACAGAAAGCAAAGCCTTAGTTTGGATAGTATTAGCATGTCAGGAAATGTTGACTCTCCTAACCACCTAGAGGCTTGCTGTTCCTGATTTGTTGATGAGTCTTAGCGGTCAACAATCAGATCCCTGGTTTACATATGTAAAGTGAGTCCACTCCCCACAGAGTACTGCTGTCCCAAGCAGTTCCTCCTGTTCTCACACGCCGCCGGGCCTTCAGCGCACGTGGCCGGGCCTTCAGCTCACGCCGCCGGGCGTTCAGCGCACGTGGCCCGGCCTTCAGCTCACGCGGCTCCAGTGTAATGGTTGGATCCATTGGAGCTGGACCCACTACTGCTGTTCCATTGAGGAGTCTATGCTTTACATGCACTTGTACACATGTACTGTTATTATTACTGTTATGAACATCTGTACAGGGTACTATTAACACATGAACAATACATTCATTATCAGTACATGTTTTTGTTTGTGTGTGGATATTTATAGGTTCATTTATGGCAGCTAATGTTTTTACAAATAAGGCATCAAGAAATAATATTCCTTACACTAAATTTTTCTTTGATTCTTACAGTAGAACATGTTTGTATGTATGTGTGTGTGTGTGTGTGAGAGAGAGAGAGAGACAGAGAGAGAGAGATCAATCTCTGTTTTCCACAGAGTGAAGTGTGTAGGTTCACTGCACAGTGCTGGGAGTGTAATCTCAGTCTGTTGGGTGTGGTCTGACACACCCCTGTGTATACACATCAGCGGGGGCGACCCCAACCCCAACCACAATATGCACTGCACACACACAGCAGCAGAGCACACAACAAAGTCGCACAACTTTCTCACTAAACTCACACACACCCATTACAGGACCCTCACACAACACTTACACAACCTCTCCATGAGCACAATGAGCCTTAGAAATGTAACATCAGCACACCTCCTCAACAGAACTCCAATACACAACAGCTACACAACCCTGTAACACCATGCTATACAAAACCATTACACAAGCCCTACATATCTCATGAGGTTAGCTATCTCTAACCTGCACAAGAATGAGGTCTCTCCTTTCTCAGGCAGTAGCTGTATACCTGAAGTGAAAGCATACAGTTGTTTGTTCAGAGAAGATAAAAAACATAAAGGTCTTTTATTGGCCATCAGCATTAGTGCAGTTAGAGTCTTGCAATGCATCAGTCAATTGCAAAAGACATTTATTTGTGCAGTAGTCCATCTTGTAGGACTATAAAATACATCAGAGTATATTAATGATTCCAGAATTCAGGAGCTGGTGGGAATCCCTCTATAACATAACACACAAAACTTGCTAATAGCTTTCATTTCTGTTAACTTTAAAATATATGATTAAAAAAAAGAAACACAGTACAGCTTATATTCAGATAGCAGTTTGCAATTCATTCAGATAAATCTAGGATTTCATTAAAGGACAGAGCTTAATATGCGTCACTGGTATTTATTTTATTATTATTATTATTTTGCCTTTTTTGGTCATTTTTCCAGAGCTGTGGATCTCATTCAGATGCCTTGCACTGAATCTGCTTCTCAGAAACTAATGGCTATCTCTACGTTTTAATGAGAGGGAGAGGAAGAGGCAGAGAGGGTAAGAGCTTGGGAGATACACGCATAATCTCCCATTCCAAACAGGTACTAATGAAGAATTCCATATATTCTAAAATTTAATTAAAACCCCAAAGATTTCAAATTAGATGCAATTTAAAGTGCCTGGGGCAGAAATACATGCACTTGCGTGGCAAGGGTATCAGGCTGAAAGTTGATATCGTAATTGGTCTTGATGTATTTTTGTGTTGCCAAGCTGATGCAGGGAGCTCATAACCATAGAGCAATCCTCAGTAGATTACCTGCTCATTGTGGATGCCATCAGTCAGGTAGTTCCTCACTAAATTAGCCGCCACTGAAGCACTAGCGCAGTCACAGCTGCGCAGCACCGTGCGCTAGGCATGCGTCGCCCACCGCGCGGAAATATGCTCGGCTGAATATTAAAATATAATTGGCATTCATCCTAAGCAGCTTAAACCATTTTGATATTTTCTTTTAAAATGATTTGGAGCCTCTGCAGTCATTATTTTCAAAGAGGCAATTCATAGTCTAATGACAGGAAAGCAATCAAAAAAAAAAAAAAAACTTCCACACTTACATATGCAGAGGGGGGGCGGGGGAAGCGAATATTGTACCTTTTTTATTGTTAATGATATTCCTTTGAGCATCCATGATTTCCTGTTCAAGCTGAGGTGGTGATATGTGCAGATGAAGTAGGGAGTGTCTCTGAGACCTTTCCGCATTTGAATGTCACTTCCTTTCTTTCGTCAAACACACTCCAGAGCCAGCGCTGGTCCAAGGCATCCATTAAATATCGCCTGAAAGAAACATTAAAGTTTGGATGTGATGTGCGTACGCGTGTAACCCTTCATGTCACAGAACAGCACTCTGACTTATCACACTCTTAGAAATGACATCATGAATGCGGCGTGCCATTATGCATCTTTAAACCATCTACAGGGATGTGCTGTCTGTGTGTACCTTTATTTTCTGGTACACGATCCCCATTTTGGCACACTAATAGATGAAGAGCTGAATAATTAAACCGCAACAGTAAGGACCCTGCAGGGGAATTGCAGGGAAAAGCCGTTCAGAGTGTTTTGGAGAGGCACAACGCCCGCTTCCCTCCCCGCACCACCACACCACCACACACATTTTCACATGAGATTGTAAAAATGTCGGTCTGCCAATCACACGTATTTGAATTTGCTGTTGACAGGCGCGAGCACAGGGAGAATGGGAATATGATGCGTTGTCACCTCATCATTGAGATCCCTCGTCCGGCCCGGAGAGCGAGAGAGTAATAATCTTACGCACTCTCACAGTTTCAAAATAACTTTTAATATTAGAGTTAGGCGGGGAAAAGGCTGTTGAATTATAAACGGCCACCACTGTACAGCTCTGACGCGGCCATCTGTCTTTTTGATGGAGAGGGGAGGGAGATTCCGCCGTATCTACAGTCAGTTTGAGGTACGGTTGGCTGCTACACTTTGAGCTCCATGTTTTCACCTCTTTGCCCACTCTCTCCGACTGTGTGCTCTGAAGAGTAACGACAGGTTCTCCGTCTCTCAACCACAAAGTGGGAGCTCACTGCGTGTCGCCTCTCTGTCTCTGCCGGAGAAAAAGAAAACACGGAGACCTGAAAGGGGTTCTAATTGGTCTAAACTGAAAAAAATCCCCCTTCTGTGTAGGAAATTGCTGGTGTAATGATGTCAGATTGTAACAAAATGAGCCAATAAGGAGCTTTCTCGTGATGAGTAATTAGCTTCACTCTGAATGTGAAACGCTAGTAATTGTCCATTCTTAAAGCCCCGTCGCGAGCCTCCTCTCTGGCCGCGCGGCACTCCAAGCAAACAAAAGGCTCATTCAAACTTCGGGGCTGTTCGGGCCCGCGCACATTTTCACTCGCCGAGCCAGCTAATGTCAAGAGTTCAGCCTGCTTAGCTTTCGGCACCTACGCCAAGAATGAACCGCGGCCCGGCCAAGACTAACACGGCCAACCGCTAACTAACCTTCATAAATGTGCAGCGTTAAAACCTCTACAGTGAGGTGCAGCGCAGCGGGCGTCTGTGGAGAGGGGTGTGCTGGGATATAAATGGAGCTGAAAAGCTTGAGTCCGGGCATGCTGGTCGTGAGCGAGTTGTTAGCATGGAGACTGAGGATCGCATAACGCCCAGGGGTGACTGACACACACCATCATCTTAGCCTGCTCAGAATGCAAGATGGGTGTTTTAAGGACCCAAGTCAGGAACTGCTGTGAATTTTTGGAATGGATTTTTTTTTGTACTGTAGCACTTGAGGCCATAAAACAATAATGTAGGAAGTGATTCACTAAATTGTACATTCACAGCTAGTCCTGGAGAAGAAGAAAAGCGACAGGACCCATAAAATCCTGTTGACTGACTGGTTATGTGTCTTTCCATCTGGAAGACAACAGCAAACTGATCGGTTTCATTATTTATTTAAGAAACGACTTACAAACAAGAAAGAACACCCCATCCCCAAACCTGCTGGAATTTTATTTCAAGAAAATCACAACTTGATGACTCCTTGCTATATTCATGGGATTTCCAACATCCACACAATAAACACAAACACGACGGATAACTATGTGATGAATAGCAATGATTTGCACAAAAAAGATAGTTGAATCTGAAAAACAATTCCAAAAAGCCTCAAACTGAACCCAAGCTTGATGTAAATGAATAATTTAATCCCAGATGATAAAAACAATTACAATATGCACGGCTATCAGGTTAAATTTTATTCAGATGCAGTCTGTACTCATGTTTTCCTCTGTTTTTTTATATTTTATTTTTTTCATGCGTTAAGCCCAGGAGGTTCGCGCACAATTCATTATGTATGAGTCTCAACTTACAATATGTGACTTGATTAATAGAAAGTTTTCACCGTATACAGTGGTATCATGGTTTGCATACAATATAACTCCATTTTGTTTTTAGACAAATTATTTGCATAGGAAATGTCTATTAATATAATCCAAACACACACAAACGTATTCTTTGAGCAGTGTGAGGGGCATTTGAGGAATGCAGATTGTTCAGTAGATTTGACAGCTTGCAAATAAAGATATTACAATAATACAGTAAATTTGAAGGTAATCTCCCTCTCTCTCACCCCCTCCCTCTCTCCCTCTCTCTCACCCCTCCCTCTCTCCCTCTCTCTTACCTCCTCCCTCTCTCCCTCTCTCTTACCTCCTCCCTATCTCTCTTCCTCTCACCCTCTCCTAATTTCAATTCAACTCAATAAGCTTTATTGTTGTGACCATATTCATTTATGATATTGCCAAAACAATGTTAAAACAACATGACATTTAGGAAATTACATTGCATTAAGGAAATTAAGAACTTTAATATATTTAAAAATAATTAATAACAAGCGTATTTTCCATGTAAGAATGCTTCAGGTGAAGATGAGAAATTTAAAGAAGAGAAAAGAAAGGAAAATAAACAAATAATATGGTGAGGAAGAAGAAGAATAAGTGTAAGAAATAAAACAGTTAAATAAATGCATAAAGGTGTTTACAAACAGGGCAATACACTCATGTGTGTGTGCTTCTCCCACCCTCTCTCTTTCCTTCATCTCTCCATCTCTCTTTCCCTTTCTCCTTCCCTCTCTCTATAGCCCTGTCTCTGTGCCCTTTCTCTCCATCTTTCTCTCTCTGTCTCCTTCTCTCCATCTTTCCTCTGTCTGTCTAGCTCCCTCTCTCCCTCTCTATATCTCTCTCACTGTGTCCCTCTCTCTCTCTGTCTTTCTCTCTCTCTGTCTGTCTATCTATCCCTCTCCCTTTCTATATCCCTCCCTGTCTCCCTCTCTCTGTCTCTTTCTTTTCCCCTCATTCTCCCTCCCCTCCCTCAACCAGTCCGTTTCACCTCATGCATAAACATAAGAACCAGCAAGACCAAAGTAGCTAATCTTCATTCATTTATATTCTTTGTTCCATACTCTACAGTTCAACTATCTCTCTAGCTGAGGGTCCCTTGAACACATGGTGATAGATCTTGGCTCTCCATGTGTTATTGCGTGCTCTACCCTCGGAGTTTGGAAGAGCGTGCTTTGTTCTCAGCCAGAGTCTGACACGTCTGGCTAGTTTATAGTTTTTAATACTAGCGCATAGCAGGGGCAGTGCAGCAAGCAAACCCGAAGTGTGTTTAGCTGGGGCTAAAGAGAAGCTATTAGTTATCGGACTCTTGTCTAAAGGAAACCCCTGACACTTCCTTTACTTAGGCAATGCAAACCGCACAGTAATACTTCATGGAGGAGGATTATAGTTTTTAATGTGTTTTCATGCACTCCTGTGTGGTGTGCAGGCAACTGGTCTGAGCATTGTAGGATTTGATGAATCACGATGGGATGTTGTGAACTTGAGTACAGTCCTCATGTTTATATGTTCAGTTACACCATCCATATAACAGAATTGCTGTACAGAATCAATTTACTTGCTATCAATAGAAATAAATACATTTGGGACTGACAAGAATAAATGACTCTCACTGACTTGAATCAGGTCAGTAGATTATAGGATTAAAGCTTCCTGATTCGATCCTACTGTAGACACCAGGGATGGGAAGGGCCAGAAGAGCCAGGTTCAGCTGCCCTGCGTGTTTGCAGTGGGGCAGGTGCTTAACCCCAAATTATTGCAGCAGACTTTAGCATTGTACTGCGGCACTCCTCTCCTCATTTCACCCGCACAGGTCGGGCTGAACATGGACCTGATCAGGACCTGATCTCCACTGCACGAAAACAGAAGGCATGTTGGGAGAAGCAGGAGTCTAGCACTGTGCGTGTGTTTGCTTGACTGCACGGTCTCTGTCTAATGTAACAGATGCAAATCTCATAAACCATCACAAATGGAAGAAATTGTATTTAAGATCAAACATTTTGTATTTTATTGATTTAGCATAATTAAAATTAGATATTTTAATTATCAGTTTTCTATTGATCTTCTATTCTGTTCTCCTCTTTTTGACAATTGAAAATGTAACCAAATTTGAGCCTGAGGACCATCAGAACAATGTGTGTTCCCAGTGTTTCAAACACAGCATCCACCATGTTGCTCCAACACTCCTGTGCTGTACTGACCATCACAAATTCAGCCTGATGGGAATTCTTAGAACTATGACCTTTTCAAATAAGAACCCCACTCATAAACTGGCCTTCTGCATAGTTTGAGGTGGGGGTTAATATTCTACGGTACTATATGTACTTCCATTGTAATCCTCTAAAAACCACCATTAGTGAGCACACACACACACACACTCACACCTACATGCACACTCACATAAGCTGCGCATCCACCACACACACGTATGCACACACACACACACACACCAACACATATACACACACCTACGCACACACTTCACACCAAGCCATGTGCTTCAAATCCATTTGCACCTCTTAAGTTCCTAAGGTCAGAGGAAGCCCGTGAGGTCAGTGACCCACGGCAACCAAGACAAGTCCAGTCCAGATATGCCTTTTCATCAAGGACAAACAGCTCTCTACACACACCGCAGTCCTGTCTTTAGTACAGCTGGTCTTGAAACGATTGGAGACATGTCAGCCAAAAAACTTCACATTTACGTCTTTCCTGTGTGACCGTTGCGTGAGCGCTGCTGACTCAGGCTTCAGGAGGGACCTAAGGGACTGAAATCTTGATTCCATTTTTCCTGTTATGAAACTGAAAGTTATGCTAACATGTTAAAACCCCTGAGTCTTCAACCCAGTCATCAACTTCAGATAAACCTCACTTAAAAACCTCACTTCAGATAAGACTGTATACGTGAAACCTTGAAAAAACAGAACACTTCCTTTACCTAACGTAACCCACACTTCACCCAACTTTGTTGTGCCAAACCCAACAGAGAAAAGCCAACACTGAATATGCACAATTCTAACAGAGGTCTGATGTCATGATAGTCAAAACATTTCACAATACATTTTCGTGCGCACACACACACACACACACACACACACACTAAAATGATCTTGCTTCACTCAGTTTTATACATGTAATATTAGCACTTTAGTTATTTTCTTATAAATAGTTTTTTCTTTATTGCATACACACTAAAATGAAAAATAACTCCCAGTTAGTGAAACATGACACTCAAGAAGCAAAGCCTCAGTCCAGATCTACACAACTATAAACACATTCCCAACCTCACACTTTTAGCAAAACATCACTCACAGTGGTTTGCAAAGTACTTTGTCTCTACATTAGACACAGACATCTAATATTATATCACTTCTTTGCCATTTCAAGGCACCGCCTTTCAACGTCCCCCACCTGAACCAACTGATCAAACACAGCTGTCAGGCGTACAGACACTTGGGTCCTTAACTGTAAACTCACCAGTCAGGGAGTAAAGTTTTCATTCCTTAAGCACAAATGCAACAGGAGAGGTGACTTGTCTTGCCTTAACAACAGTAAGGAGAGGGAGAATCACCATTGGCCACAGCTGTTTGGAATGTTCTGGGCAAAAATGGAGGTAACACCAGTGTGTGCTGCCATCATGCAGAATGGAGTCATCCAATGCAGTGCCATCTTAGGTGATCACAGCATGGTCCACACACTCACAGTTCAAGGTTACTACACACCTGCATCACAGCAGAACGACAAGTGGATGCAAAGCTGATTAGATACATTGCTATCTGGAATAATGTATGTTTCCACCAATCTGATGTGGACCAGAGTAACAAAACTGATCCAGGGTCTGTGCAAGGATGTATCCTTCATTCAAGAACACTCTTCTCTGGCTTTAAAGTGAGGACATAGCCTTTGATTTGGCTGTAGTGCTGTGGCCAGGTCTAGCTAGGTGAAGAGATGGTTCTGGTTTTTAAAAAGTTCATGCTTTCTCTATTTTGCTTCACAAATGCGAAAAGGCTGTGTTTATGTACGGTACTCTGTATAGAATATGTTTTGAAATTCAGTGCAAAGTTCAACATTTGTTAATTCATGTATGTATTGACTGATGCCACAGTGCTGAGAGGAATAAAACTGATCAGGGTGCAGAACTGGTCTTTATGTGTTTATGTGTAACAGTCTGTCTGAATAAAATCTCCTTTTATGAATTATTGTTTAGTTTTGAATTATGTGTTTAATTGTGCAACAGATGTGAGGTGTTCGACTATTGTATATGGCTCTGTGAATTGTGGGTAGTGTTTGATCCCCCCAACATTTTGATTAAGCAACTGTAAAAACATTTCCGATAAATGCACCTTCACTGCATTTTTTTTGTTTCATTCTATTTATTTCTCTCCCATTGCATCTCCTCTAGTTCCACAACGCCCCAGCGATTACACGACACTGACTGAGAATTAAATGTTTGTTATTAAGGCTTATGGCTGACTCATGATTGACAAGCTACCACATTAGGCATGTATGTAAACTGGTTTGATAAAATAAGGGCTGGTCTTTCCCACGCAGGCGGAGTGAGGAGGAGGTGGAGGAGGAGGTGGAAGACCATATGTCTGGGTCACCTCCCTGTCCTGGAGGACCTGCCTCCTCTGCACTCGCCTCTACCTGCTGCCTTATTAATAGGCATGAACTAATTGTATGTTGACTGAATTAATGGGGTAGAAAAACATGCATATTTCATTTGATACATGAGAAGGCAGAGTGTTTGTGTACCTTTGTGTGTGTTGGGGGGGGTGGTGTTGTATGTCCATTGATGCATTGGTAATCTAAGTACTGGGACTGACTGAGAGTACTCTCTCTCTCTCTGTCTCTCTCTCTCTCTCCCTCTCTCTGTCTGTCTCTCTCTGTCTCTCTCTCTCTCCTCTCTCTGTCTCTCTGTCTGTCTCTCTCTCTCTCCCTCTCTCTCTCTGTCTCTCTCTCTCTCTCTCTCTCTCTCCTCTGTCTCTCTCTCTCTCTCTCTCTCTCTCTCTCTCTCTCTCTCTCTCTGTCTGTCTGTCTCTCTCTCTCTCTCTCTCTCTCTCTCTCTCAGCATCAGTGCTTGACCAATCATGCACTGAGGAGGTAGTATTGTTAAAAGCCGCTGCTCGATGTGAACCCACAGCTGCAGTCCTGAGCAGTGGTGACGTGAACACTGAGCACTGCTCTCTGCATGCGTCCTCCCCCACACTGGGGAAGAAATTATTCGACTTGCAGTCCCAGGGGGCGCCGCTGCGCACCCCTCCTTAACTTAAAGCAATTACCGTGGGGAGATTATTAAAGTCACACTGTGAGCCTCTGCTTTGACCTGCTGACTGGCAGGTGTCATTTTCCAGCCGCCCGGGTGGGTCTAACTTGCTATGACAAAAAATTCTATGTTGGGGTACAGTGTGAAAATTTCTAACAAGTCACGTCAATACACAAGCGACTGTACACTATCAGTCTTGGAGAGTGCGTTACTCTCCAAAAGGTGTGTATGCGCATGTGTGTGTGTGTAATGTGTGTGACGTTTTTGCGAATTTGACAACATTTCGCCCCTTACGGGAGGTGGAGACCCCCCCACCACCACCACCACCACCACTCCCCCCGCATCTGTCGTTTGATTCCCTTTCTTCTGGCTCACGAGTGATTACGGGCGTGTTTTAACCCAGGGGGTTCAGGCCAGGGGAAAATGAGATGCTAATCGTGCTGTTTTCTGCTTTATGATGGATCGTCTCTCTGTCACCAAGTCTGTTTTAGAGCGAGTGGATCGTTTGGGCTGCTGCTGTTGCAACACGGCACTTACAAAACACATAAATCGCACCTGATAATAAACACTGTGCTTGGCCTCCAAATACACAGGCAGATGGAAGGGGACAACAGTGAGTGTAAGACCTGTTGAATGAGCCAGGATGTCTCCTCCAGTTTAATGTGAACAGCGCAAAATATCTGTCTGGAACAACCAGTGGTGCTCTGTGTGGACGCAGACAAAAGCCAACGATGCACAAATGTGCTGAGCACTACATAATTAAAGTCCTCCAGTATTTTTACACAGATGCTAGAGCAATTTAATATTAAATAATAATTAATAATAATAATTAAAAATAATAATTAAAAATTTCCCCAGTTGTTAAATATGCTTTCCTAATGATTCATAATCATCCATAACTGTTGATTCCTCTTTTCCATTTTCCTTTTCTCATGATGACGATGATGACAATGATGATGAAGATGCCAGATCTGAGTTTATTGCTCTGTTCTTCTCTCCCTATCCTTATCATAGAACACCAGTGGGATTCCTGCTCTACTTGCTATATTTTTGCACTGAACTCAACACCCACCCATCCTAACACAGTAGGAATGGTATTCAGCCAAGGGCAGATTTCATAATGGCTTATGTGATGTTTTATAAACATTTTAATCAAAATCTGTCTGCCTGGTTGTCTAGTAATCGTTTGAAATTGGTACAACAAAACTAAACAATGAAAATGTGTCACAGTGTGTGTGTGTGTCTCCATGCCCAGACCCCTCACAGAGTCATTTGACTGTGGTTCGCCTCTTCCTGTTTACATCATCCCGCACTGCTAGTAAAACGCAGCGCGAGAGTCACACGGTGCCGGTTTCCACCACACTAGAATATGTAATCGAGACAGATGTTGCACTGAAGGCAAAGCAGAGCGCCGTTTCATGTAAGAAGAAAATAAACGAATAAATACGGCCACTTTGTACATTTGTGTCCCAAGTGAATTACACACATTAACTGTCGAGTTAAACCCACGTGAGCTGTGCACTTTATCTGTCATGTTAAACCCACGTGAGCTGCGCACTTTAACTGCCAGGTCAGATCAGAGCGGGCCTGCGTGCTGGACGCCCGTGATGTCTGACGCTGGGTCACTCAGCTCCACCCTTCCTCAGCCTCCTGAGCCTAGCGCTGCTTAATAAATAAGCAGGAGTCCGCAAACATCCAACTTCCTCATCTTCATCCCGCAGATAACCGAGCACGGCTGAAATAAGAGCACAAGACATGGAGGAGCAAAGGAGGGAGAGAGAGAAAAGAGGAGGAGGAGGAGGAGGAGGAAGGCTCTGTTCTGTTCACTGAATTTCCATCATCCCTCCTCGGCACGCCTGGTTGCACTGTCCAGCGTGTTTGTGTCATTTCACCCTTCCTCCGTTTTTTCACATCCCTCTCTCCCTCTCTGTCTCTGTCTCTGTCTCTCTCTCTCTCTTTCTCTCACTCTTCAAAGAGCTCTCTAGACCGCTGCAGGCCACTGCTCTTCTGGACAGTCGGAGTGACTGTATGTGTGTGAGCGTGTGTGTCTATGTGCGTCTATATATATATATATATATATATATATATATATATATATATATATGTGTGTCTGTGTGAGTGTGTGTGTGTGTGCGTGTGTGCATGTGTGTGTGTGTGTGTGTGTATGTGGGCAAGAACCCTCTCATGCTCTACATAGCAGTGGGGGGGGGGGGGTGGAGGGGATGGACAGAGTGGATGGATGGATGGGAAGAGGGAGGAAGTGGCTGAGGGTGGATGGATGTACCTCCTGCCTGGTGTGACTATAAGACCTTTCCCCTCCTATAACACTCATTACTCTCCCAACCTCCCAGGGGCCCACAGTGTGAGACACTGTGTGTGTGTGTGTGTGAGTGGGTGTGTGTGTGTGTCTGTGCATGTGTTAGATAGCAATGACAGGCTTGGCTGGACTGTTATAGGCACTCAGAACTATTTAAAACCGCCTACTATCTAGTTATGGTTTTATAGCTACAGCGTGTGGGTGTGTGTGGGTGTGTGTGCCTTTGAACATTCCTGCACAATGTATGTCAGTGTCTGTCAAGCAGGACATATGGTGTAGACAAATGTAATGGTACTTTCTAAGTCGTTCAGAGCCGGTGTAGCTGATAGTGTTTATGTAAGCATGTATGTATGTGAAGATCATGTCTCGCTGTACTGTCTTCTCAGTGTTAACGTGCCCTAGATCTGTGAGCTACTGCAGAGATTGCTGTAGTTTGTAAGTTTGCTATTCTCTGTAGTTTGATATTTATTCTTGCACGAGTCACTGAGCTGCAGACATTTTATTAAAACAATTACATAATAATAATACATATGTTTTAGGGCTTCTGTAACAAAGTAAGATTCGAAATATGTTTTTGAATTAAAAAAAAACATCAGAAAAACACAATATACAAAATACAATAAACAATATACAGTATACAATATACAATACTATCACCATTTCTGGTCATCATATGACTGTAACAGGCTCAACCTAGACTGGGTCGTAACGCAACATCATATGAGGAGCTCCGATTGTTAACCTAGAGGCCAGTGTCCTTATGAAAGAGACTTGCTGGAGTCTGGACCTGTTGGAGTCTGGACCTGTTGGCGTCTGGTTCTGCTGTATTCTGGTCCTGCTGGAGTCTGGACCTGTTGGAGTCTGAACCTGTTGGCGTCTGGTTCTGCTGTATTCTGGTCCTGCTGGAGTCTGGACCTGTTGGAGTCTGGTCCTGCTGGAGTCTGGACCTGTTGGAGTCTGGACCTGTCGGTGTCTGGTTCTGCTGTATTCTGGTCCTGCTGGAGTCTGGACCTGTCAGTGTCTGGTTCTGCTGTATTCTGGTCCTGCTGGAGTCTGGACCTGTCAGGTTCTGCTGTATTCTGGTCCTGCTGGAGTCTGGACCTGTTGGAGTCTGGTTCTGCTGTATTCTGGTCCTGCTGGAGTCTGGACCTGTCAGTGTCTGGTTCTGCTGTATTCTGGTCCTGCTGGAGTCTGGACCTGTTGGAGTCTGGACCTGTCGGTGTCTGGTTCTGCTGTATTCTGGTCCTGCTGGAGTCTGGACCTGTCGGGTCTGGTTCTGGTATTCTGGTCCTGCTGGAGTCTGGACCTGTCGGTGTCTGGTTCTGCTGTATTCTGGTCCTGCTGGAGTCTGGACCTGTCAGTGTCTGGTTCTGCTGTATTCTGGTCCTGCTGGAGTCTGGACCTGTCAGTGTCTGGTTCTGCTGTATTCTGGTCCTGCTGGAGTCTGGTCCTCTGTGTTGTGAGGCTGGAGTTTCCCCTCTTTCTCCTCCAGTCAGACACACACACACACACACACACACACACACACACACACAGCTCAGAGATCCATACTACAAGGTAATGCCTTTAAAACTGCTGAGGTCAATCCAAAAACAGGACGTAGAAAATGTGAAAGTAAATCCTCACACTGGGACACTCACTGAATCCGCCCAGGAGCACAAAAGAATGAGGCCTTTTTTAACAGCTACTATTATTGGGGTGTTCCTCATCCCAAATGTAACCTTGAGATCTGTCTAATAATAATAGCCTTGATTCTTTAGGCCGGGGTGGACAGTGGTAGGAGACGCAGCGGTAACGACCCCTTTGGTGGATGCGAGTGATGAAAAGGCTGTTGATGGTGATGAGATTTTCAAATCTGCAAACAATAGTCTGGCGACAGGAGGCGGCCAGCGTGGAGCAGAGAGCGGAGATGGCGTGAGCGTTCATCTCCTCCCTCTGGCTTAGGTTTGAGGGGAAAGAACCAGGACAGACTTAGTGAAAAATTTCTTCCATCTCCCAAACGACTGCATTGTGATCAAACGATAACATTTAATTCTGAAGGCTGACGGAGATGAATAGAGAAGAAAAACATATGCATTTACGATGTGCATTATAAGTTAGACAATACATGTCACAGGTCATATAAAACACATCACTTACTGTTAAGTACTTTTTTACCTTCACCCAAGAATTAATTCAAAAATGATTTAGATTAATTTAGATTGATTTAGATGTAGATTAAATGTAAACGCACTGTAAGTGGCTGCAGAATCCAGTTTGTCACAATTTATCTCATGAGGAATATTAAAACATACCGGCTGTCATGTCATCCTGCTCACATGGTTCATGCAATTTATTAAATACACACAGATGCATGGACACACAGATACTCCTTCCCACGCATGTGTGTGTGTGTGTGTACATATGAGAGAGCAAGAGTACATGCCTTCCAGTTTAATGCACAAACACCACTTACACACAAGTGACAGACCACATTACCCCCCTTCACTTCCATTAAGTTTGATTTCTGGATGTCTGCTGACAGCAGTCAGACGTCTTCTCAAGTGGACAGTGAGTGAAAGAGAGAATGTGTGTGTGTGTGTGTGTGTGTGTGTGCACTCGAGGGTGGATCTGATGGCAGGAAAAAAGCACACAGTAGGAAGGGTGTGTATCGGACAGGTCACTGAGTCGGAGTGGCGGGTCAAGCCGTTTACTTTGGGGAATGTATTAATGGCTATATGGGCTCCACGGGTATTTGTTCTGCTATTAGGAGCCACTGCAGTGCTTATGAATCCAGAAAATGTGAAATAAAGGAATAGCCTACACTTCCTATTGCTTAACCAGTGGGTTAAATATGCATGAAGCACATGTGGGAATTCAGAGGGATAGAGCCCCCACTCCAACACACACACACACGCACACACACACACACACACACACACAGACTGCACACACGGCAGCATTTTCTCACAAATGCACCCTCACTTATATGCAATATTTCTCACTCTTTTTCTTACGAGACACAAGCACACATTCACGCACAGAGTCACACACCTGTTCTATTTCCAGAGCAGAAGAACAAGAGTTTAGCCCAGCCGATCGGACAGGATGAACCAGAGTCTCTCGCCAGAACTGAGAGCTCAGTGCGTCTTTAAAGTTTTGTGGGAAGTGTCACACCTCAGGGTCCGAGGGGAGAGTGTGTATGAAACACTGGGAAAGCAGTGGATGCAACACCTCTGGAGCTGGCGCGTCTGAACCCAAACAGCAGGTAGAGTGCAGTCGACTGGCAGCGTGTGAAAATTCCCCTCCTGCTTCCTCAGAGAAAACTCCACTCCACTCCACAATTACGCCCTCAGAGGGACAGACGAGCAGGAGAAGGAGAACGAGAGAAGGAGACGGCGAGACGAGGGGGAGACGGAGAGGGACGTCAGAGACGACCAGACATCATCCCCGTAATCTACTACTTCCCTCCTGTTTATTCAGTAGCTTCTTAACTACACCGCAGTGGTGATGCACTGCAAGACAACACTGAACACGCACGCGCAGGACAGAGTCCTTCCTGTCTTGCTGTCTTCCTGTCTTCCATCTCCCAGGCCGTCCCACACAGGCTGCGGTCTAAGGGCTGCACGCTCACGTCACTCTGTGAGGGCCCCGAGGAGCCAGGCTGCTTTTGTGGACCATTCCTACAGCGTTCGACATGGGAATTTGTGTGAGTAAACCTACTTCAGTCTGAGCCAACATCATCAGTTACACGAGCTCTCCCTTGATTTTCCACTCGATGAATTGTGTTTTCTACTCAATAAACCTGAAGGGGAGAGGAGGGGTTTCATAGATACAAGAATCAAATGAATCTTTGCTTAGAGTATAACAAAAGCTTTTATGCCTATCTCAACAACATTTATATTTTACGTGGAATATCAATATAACTAATTTTGTGTACATGCAAATTAACAGAATCAATATATCTGATTCCTGGTGTGTATAGTGCTAATCTAAATTATTTTGTTTGTCAGTGTGTTTGGTAGAACTTTGCCAATATTGATGTGTGGTACCCACAACACGCCTCCATGATCTTCTCTATGTTTTACTGGGTGAAGCCACAGTGGCCAAGCTATGACGTTCTCTGTCTCTCTCTCTTTCTCTCTCTCTCTCTCTTGCACACACACACACACACACACACACACACACACGTATTCTCCATTGCAGCTCTGATATCTCTAATTCACTGTGACACCAAAGTTAGATCAGGTCTAATCTGCTCCTTTAAAAACCTAACAAGCCTCAAAACTTTATACATTTTGCATTAGGGGATGTTCTGTCCTGTCCATTCCAATATCTCTTTCTCTCTCTTTCCATCTCTCTCTCTCTCTCTCTCTCTCTCACACACACACTCACTCACTCTTTCCATCTCTCTCTCTCTCTCACTCACTCTCTCTCTCTCTGTCTCTGTCTCTCTGTCCATCTCTTTCTCTTTTTTTGTTTTCAGATGGCGTCGTTGTTGTTAAGTGGGGCTGCAGTGACAGCCACTGCACATCAGTCAGGTCTGGATGTAGCCGAGCCGAACGCGGAGCTGTGGCCACGGCAGGAGGAGCCGAGCGTGTGTCCCGGGCTCCCCTGAGATGACCTGGCTACAGAGAGCGCACCACATAACAGCCCAGCTCAGTCACTTGAAGTAATCCTTTAGTGACTGAAACGACTGGAATGACAAAATATGGAGCCGTGATTTACACTTTCCGACATCAATAAAAGTGGAAACCCTGAGTGTTCAACTGAAGGGGACAGAGGTGGAAAAAGGCTTCTGGGGGTGAGCGAGGTAGAGGAGCGAGGACAGCGAGGGTGAGTGGGGCAGCCTCTGTGACTCCTGCTTCAGCCCGTACGCGTCGGGGCTCCCGCAGCCACCCGTCTGCCCCGTCTGCCCCGGCACCACTAACAGGATTTGGTCCTTCACTATCTGCTCCTCTCTTAATTCATTTAACATTTTCCAAAGCCACCCGAGCAGCTCAAACTGATCCTCTCTTCGTAGTCGAGAGGTGGCAGAGGTGTGGAGGAGTGTGTATGGATTGTTGCCGAAAGTCCTCCTGAGATGTGTGTGTGTGAGTGTGTGTGTGTGTGTGTGTGTGTGTGTGTGTGTGTGTGTGTGTGTGTGTGTGTGTGTGTGTGTGTGTGTGTGTGTGTGTGTGTGTGTGTGTGTGTGTGTGTGTGTGTGTGTGTGTGTGTGTGTGTGTGTGTGTGTGTGTGTGTGTGTGTGTGTGTGTGTGTGTGTGTGTGTGTGTGTGTGTGTGTGTGTGTGTGTGTGTGTGTGTGTGTGTGTGTGTGTGTGTGTGTGTGTGTGTGTGTGTGTGTGTGTGTGTGTGTGTGTGTGTGTGTGTGTGTGTGTGTGTGTGTGTGTGTGTGTGTGTGTGTGTGTGTGTGTGTGTGTGTGTGTGTGTGTGTGTGTGTGAGTGTGTGAGTGTGTGTGTGTGTGTGTGTGTGTGTGTGTGTGTGTGTGTGTGTGTGTGTGTGTGTGTGTGTGTGTGTGTGTGTGTGTGTGTGTGTGTGTGTGTGTGTGTGTGTGTGTGTGTGTGTGTGTGTGTGTGTGTGTGTGTGTGTGTGTGTGTGTGTGTGTGTGTGTGTGTGTGTGTGTGTGTGTGTGTGTGTGTGTGTGTGTGTGTGTGTGTGTGTGTGTGTGTGTGTGTGTGTGTGTGTGT
>JAGXOD010001379.1:5827500-5860000 GCA_020368025.1 Brachyhypopomus occidentalis | reverse complement strand
CATAATTTGCTTTCCAGGGACGCTGATGGTGTCAAAGACAAACAACACCACCACCGCGCGTGGATGTTTAAGTGTGAAATGCTCCCAGTTTGAGCTCCAGAATGATGGAGGTGTTGGGAATATAGATCGGAGTTTAGCTACACACTGATACTGGACGATTACTTTCTTATGTCACTGCATATTCATAGTATTTCAATTCAACATACATTTTTATAGTAATTGAATAATATGTTAATTTAAAATGCAAATTTGCAGAGATCTGATATTTTTCGTCTCATGTTTGTCATGTTTAGACAATCTGGTCTGGTCTGTTGTCCTCAATGGCACCGTTTAAGGCATGAAATCACGGTATAATTACTGACACTATCTAAAGAGATCTGAGTCGTCCCACTCTTAGCGCCTTCACATCTCTTTCTATCCAAAGTCGATAGATTTATAAGGTATTTGCATGATGTACCCTAGATGGTTACTGTCAGGCTCACTGAAAATGCAATAGATTTTTCAGTGTAAAAAATATATATAAATAAATAAATATATAACTAAAAAGTCTGATGTTATTAAAATGTGTTTTATTGTATTTTTGCCTTTGTTTTGTGGGCGTCAGTGTGCTGTTATGTGTGGCGTGGCAAACAGCCAGGTGACTTGGGGTATCCATTTGCTCTTGTCCACTGGAAGAGGAGAAAAAAAAAGTAAATTAAACTGTCAAAACTGGAATTGTGTTGTCATCCACACAGCCTCAACATGGCCTGTACTGCAACATCAGATATATTTCTAATTCTGCATTTCCTGCACTTGTAATTTCAGAGGGAGAACAGAGACAGAGAGAGAGAGAGAGAGCGAAGGAGACAGGGAGGAAGAGAGAGAGAGAGGGGGAGAGAGAGAGAGGTATGTGTGGGACAGAAATGATTGAAAAGTGAGTGATAAGAGAAGAGGTTGTTCGGTGGAGAATCCTCACCTTCACCTCCTCCTCCTTCTCCTCCTCCTCACTGAAGAACGGCTTCATCATTAGCACCAAACATCCTGGTAAATACACAATGTTTATACCATTACGTTAAGTTCAAATAGAAATGAAATGTGGAAGTGCCCTGCAAAAGGCTCACATATCAAAACTCAGTGGCCATTTATACACGTTCTCACTCTGTGGGACTCACTCTTATCGACACCCAAATGCAGCAATATCAGGGTAATGAAGACATAGTCAGCCCCCGAAGTGGACAGTGAGTCCCTCCTCCAGGGCCTGTTTGTCCCCCATGCCGTGGCCAGTCTTAATGACGTGGAGGTCGGTGGGGGTGTGTAAACCGGGCCACTGAGCCAGCAGCCTCTCTGTCTGAAGTCCTGCGCTGTGTCAGCAGGACAATAACTTTACAAATCCCCCCAAGTGGCTGCCGTGCTGCTATTGTCTCTGGTTAACTTGCCCTGCCAGCCCACACCTTGATTGCTCTTCAGGGATGCTAATCTTCCCGTGCACATGCCAGCACTGTTTAACCTCCGCCTCCAGAGTGTCACCCCTCCCCGAAACAGGCAGGAAATTAGTGGGACGCCCCCCTGAGTTTTGGGTGCAAAGGCAGTCAGGGCCCCGCCCTCTCAGAAAGCTGCTCTCCAAATCCATGCTTAGTGCCTGCTAGAGATAAGCACCAAGTACTCACACACACACACACACACACCATAATTGACTCATATTCCTCTTCAGTTTAAGGCTATCAGAGTGGAAGGGGGAGGAGGCAATATCCAACATCACTGGTTCTTTTGTTTGGGGGCGGAGATATCCTACCTTGCCACGGCAGACTCCACCCACCTTCTCCAGAGTACGATTTGTAATTCATAAGAAGGCAACTTTTAAAATTCATAATGCTTTTTCTTTTTCTCACCATTGTTTGATGACTGGTGACTCTAGAGTTCAAAAACCATTTACTACACATTGATTCGAAGAGCACAAACTGTCAAAATAGATGGATGCTTTAGCACTTCCTGATTCTGCATTGAACTTGTAATCTGGATGGTTACAATGCTTTAACACTGTAATCTGGACGGGTATGATGCTTTATCACTTTAATCTGGGCAGATATGATGTTTCAACACAGTAATCTGGGTGGATATCATGCTTTAATATTGTAATCTGGATGTCTAGACTGGATTATAAAAAACAGAGTGAGAATGAGGAGTAGAGGAGGTAGAGAAGGAATATTCTATTTTGTGCATTTCCATTCTTTCGTCTGTGTTTACTCTGTACACAGTGCATGCGATGGCTCTCCATACGTCAATCCTGCAGGATGCTGGTTGGGGGGTGGTGGGGGGTTGTGAAACAGAGATCTACACACATACACTGCAACACGCAAGACTGTGTTGGGTCGCTAAAGTCAAGAGGGTTTGGAGGTGGAGAGAGCGGGATATTAAAAATGGATCAAAGACAAACACTGTGAATGTCAGCACACATGTTCAATTACAGTCATTTGATAGCATTCACATGAATGATACAGCAGGTTAATCATATTAAATGACATGTATATCTAAAGATCAGCATGAAACATGTCGTCTCGTGGTCGCATGGCTTCATTTAAGGAACCGTCAGAGTCATTAAATCCATGTGTCTAAACATACGGTGATGTGGGTTATGACATTTATTTTAATTTCGCTTGATTTGGGAACAGGAGGTTAAGTAGAATAAGATAAATAAATGTGACATTTTCTCTCGTCTTGCAGTGTGAATTCGAGCAGTCGAACGAATCAGGGAGGTTCAGTGTCATTGAGGGAGGGAGAGGAGATCGGGAGTCATTGTGGATCGCGAGGCTGACATCCCGGGACAAAGAATCCCGCTGTTGCAAGAGCAAAGTGTCCCACAGGGGAGAGGACGCCTTTCATTACACAAAGCAAAGGAAACGAAGGTCTCAACATCTCTCCAAATACGCACAATTTTGAACAATGTTTTTTGACAGCCCGATGAAACTTTCATGAAGTGGCTGAGCGAGTGTTCTCCTGCAGACTCCGTCTGCTGACCAGGAGACGAAAACAAGAAGGAATAAAAGAGGATGGTAGAAATATATGTTTCCAACCAGTCCAGTGCAGAGTAATGTGCATCTCTGAAGGCAAATAAAACTCTCCTCTACTCTCACTATTTAGTCCTGGTGAGATGATGTATGGTGTGATACACATGGTGGATAATTCTCTGTCTCTCTCTCTCTCTGTCTGTCTCTCTCTCTCTATCTATCTGGGATATATGCGGTGTCACTCCTGAGCACGCCTTGTTCCAGAATGAGGTGCTAGACTCTGTAGAGCTTTGTGGAATGTAAACTGCGTTCCTTTCTGCCACAGGAGCCATGTGAGGTGCTCTTCCCCCACCAGTGCCCTGCTAATGCCATCAGCTTCTTAGCGATCACTCTGGTGTACCATACAGGGAGGAATTCAGGGAGAGAGAGAGAGAGAGAGAGAGAGAGAGAGAGAGAGAGAGAGAGAGCAGTCTCCCCCATCTTCCTACGTGTCTGGACAATTGATTTACAAACTACATTAGGCCAAGACTGAACCCCTGAACAGCGCTTAAGGCTGTGTTGGACACAGTTAGTGATGACTCAGGATGTGTTTGATTAGGCTAGTGAAGAGCTGTACATACGATGTCAAAACAGGCGTTACAACCTCACCACTTATGAAAAATCAGACATACTTAAAGAAAAGGTCTGTATGTTTTGTTTGGTTTGTCCCATCTGTACATGGGTGTTATAAAAAAGAAGGAGCAAAAACAAGATCCAAATTTAAAAACGCATCTCAGTCCAGTGAATATAAAAAGGAGCTAATCATTGATATGCTTAAACATCTTTTACATTAATGAAACACATTTGATACACTCAGCTACATTTCCCCTGCTCCATTGTAACCGTCTCCTCTACAAGCCAGTCAATGTGCCTGACTCAAGTGTTAACAAAAGTGCTTGAAAATCGCTGATTGCTTTCAGGAACTTTAATTACGATTTGAAAATGCCATTCCTGTTGTATAATAGATTCCAATTGTTTCATTATTATCTGGCGTGCAAATAAAAGCTACAGTATAGGAGAATATTCCCTGGGATTAATCACTCTTGAAATTCGAATATGCTCTTGAAATACCGAATAAAACGGCCGCTGTTGTTGATGTGAAGGAAGCTCTTGGCTTTTTTTCTCTGCTCGCGCTCTTTCCATTATTATGCATATTCAGGTAGAAAGTTAATTAACCCAAAGCTTAAGCTAATTATGATAGCAGAATGCTATCAACCAAACACTTTCAGTCAGACAGCTGTCCAGAATTTCATTTGCTAATCATTTGTCTTTTGGCGGAGCATATGGTACGTTTTCATGCTATCAGAGGAACAACAAACAGCTGAAAATCATTAACTAAAAACAATGTGCATAAAATCAGGGGCAGTTTAAGGCAGACAAAAGCCAGATCCTTAGTCCATAAAAAATGATCATTGTTTTTGGTCCATGTCACTTAGAAATTTAAGCTGATAGCACCGTGTACGTGTGACTGGAATCCTGATACGCCAATGAATTGTTTATATTTATATGCAAATGAGGCAGCGTGTTTATTGTTTATGCACGATATGTTAATAAGAGCCAGCCTATGCAGACATATTTGAGCCTGACTGATTCTGTAGTACAGGATTTTTTTTTTTCTTCCCCAGAACATTTTCATATTTTATGGTTGTAAGGTCATGTTTGTTTTAAAGGAAACACTTGAAAGTCTAATTCGTTTTTTGCATACAGCAGCGGGTAGAGATGGGCTGAATTAATTCTGCCATTGCAGCCCCCCCCACCATCCCTCGCCCTTCCCCCACACGCCAGAGAAGAAAGAGGGTGAACACAGGGAAGGGAGGCCATGAAATCTGGCTCTGTGTTCACCTCCAAGCTCCTCAGCGGTTGGGCCTTCGTGCTCACAAGATGTAATAGATGAGGTAATAGATCCACTAGAGTTCCTCTGCAGCGTCCGAGCACGGTGGCTGCAGTCCCAGTTAAAGCTCCCAGTGTGCTCTTAGAGCAGAGCGTGGCCACACGGTGTATTGTGCCAAGCCTCGCATTTTAGAGCCTACAGCAGGTGCAGTGGTGCTGACTGAAGTCCTTTGTTGTTGTTATAATATGAAAACCTGCATCACTGGCAGGTTTTTATATGGAACTCAATGAAAACTTATGGTGACACGAATGACAGTGATGCTCTTCATGGTGACACTCATATACTTATTTTCTTGTAAATTAAAATTAGCCAAACACAATAAAGCAAGCACAAAAAGTAGTATGGGGGCCTTCTACCAGCCTGTGTGATCTAAATGTGCATGACTACTAACTCACTCCTGCTCCATACAATAATAAACTATACATTCAATCCTGCTCTAATACACCATGTGACTCAATTTCCAGTTGAACCCCACCTGCTAAAATGCTTACGGCTTTCACAGCACAGATGACATTGATCAAAATATTAGAAAATAATATTCCTGCTTGATTGCAGTCTTTTGAATTTTTCATACAAGAAAAAATGAAAAACGAGTTTGATTCCCAACCCCCTCTCTTACCCCCATCTCCTACCCCCTCCTACCACCCCCCCCAATGTTATGTCCTCCTGTCTCATTTGCAACAAGCCTGTGCCATACATCACACGTTGCATGCGCAGTAAACAAAATGGGGCATTTCTCAACCTGCACGGCGGCAGCATGCCGACCGAGTGGAGCAGAGGGCTCCGTGTCCTGAAGATGATGATGTAGTGCTCCTGTAAATCCATACCTTTGACACTGGCCTTCAGGCGCTCATTAGAGACAGAAATGTTGATTTCTGTTGGTATTGCTGCTGTCATAATCATAATTTGAAGGCAAAGCTGTAAAACAAATAAATAAATAAATGTACTTTAATATTAAATTTAGGAGATGGAATAAAGTCTGAAGTTCCTTGGGAATCAGGATGTTTTTGATGGACGCCCTTAATCATGTGAGGAAGCATTAAGGCGATGAAGGTGGAGGATTTGAGGGGCAGAAGATGCTGAGATTCAGAACGCTTTGCTCACACAGCTGACGGAGTACTGCCTTCTGAAATATCCTACTTCTCCAGAAATATTGCATTGGAATTTATTCCAATCATCAGACAAATTTAAAGCTTCTTTGTCTTCAGATCATAATGTTGCATTATTTTTTTTTTCACTTCATCGTGATGAGGAAGATGAAGATGAAGATGAAGACAATGATTAGAATAAAATGTTGTTAAAACTGCTCAACTCAGGTCACAGTTCTGTACTGTACAGAATTACAAACACACAGACTCCTGGGAGCCACTCGTATTAACAACAAAGTTAAGTCTCCCGCTGCAGTAAACACTTGCTTTGGTAATCAATTAATCCACCAATTATAATTTTGGATTACGTTAAAATCCCACAGTGCAAAGGATAATGGAACAAATTAATTTCTTTCCCAATTTCTCAAACACTCATTGGAGTCAACTTTAGCTGGTTTAGTGTTTACTTTTTGAGTTTGAAGATATCATACAAGTTTTCCTTCTTTTTTCCCAGGCCATGTCGTGCTCACTCGAGGATCCGTGAGATGGCGAACGTCTCAGTGCCCTCAGACAGGCTGTCTGCCTGGTGCCCGCTGTCAGACCTTATTCCTTTGGTATTCATAATGATGAAAGGTGATGCAAAGGAGAGATTCCCTGCTCCTACGAAAATGATTTCGTATTGAGCACAGTAGGAATAAAACGTGTGATGAGACACAATAAAACGTGAAGTCCATCAGATTAAGAAGGTGCTGCCCAGTATAGAACAGGACTAATAACACTTAAACAGCTGGAATCTAAATTAGGAATACTGTAGATATTTGAATTATGATTTGTCAAATTATTCTTACCACTTGGTGCTGTCATTAATAACATCCTCACTTTCATATTTACAATTAAATACATTTATGTCAGACATTTAATATGTAAATGTATGTTGATCTTGATAAGGCATTGACACCTGTGTTTCCGCATTGTTAAACGCTCTGATTCTTGGTGGTGAAGACATGGCCCAACTGGGCTGCCGTAGGCTAGATCCTGAGTGCTCCTCTGCAGTCCTGGGACTCCACTGCTATTCACAGTGTCCTGCACTAGTCCACATCACCTAGCTAATGACCAGTTTGGAAATGAGCTAATGGGCGGGGTCAGGTGAGCAGATGGGCGGGGTCAGGTGAGCTGACGGGCGTGGTCAGGTGAGCTGATGGGCAGGATCAGGCTCTGGTGCTCAAAATCACAGCAGATACATACAGATGTTCTGACTTAGCGTTATCAGCTACACACAGAGCAGCTGTATGCATGTCTGGATCTCAGCAGCCTGCGGCATTCAGTCCAGCGTACACATTTGATAGAGTGTGGGGTTTTTATGTTTTAAGTATACTAAACTACAGTGACCTTGTGTGAATGCACCTTAAACATTTGTTTGACACCGTGGAACAAATCCGTAACACAACCGAACTGCTTTGTCTGAATACAAACATCATTTGCAAGATGTATAGGGAAAAAAACAAACTAAAAAGCTCTCACCTTCAAAAGTAAATGTAACATCAGATGTGATGGGGTTGGTTACTGAAAATTCTCTCTTTCTCTCTCTCTCTCCCCCTCTCTCTCTCTCTCTCTCTCTCCCCCTCTCTCTCTCTCTCACTCTCACTTCTCTTTTTTTCTGGTGTGCACTTGTATGTAATGGATATTAAATTGGTTTGGCTATTTGTGTGTCAAATCTCCACTAGGTTCACTGCTCTCTCTCTCTCTCCCTCTCTCTCTCCCACCCTCTCTCTCTCTCTCTCTCTCTCTCTCTCACTCTCTTTCTGATTTGGAGTTCCAATGACGGATGTTTGTGGCAGGAAAGACCTCTGTCACAGCAAAATGAGGTGATCTATCATTTTAAGATATGGTCTTCATATACTGTTTACTTGGAGATATCACTTGCCTCCAGCCAGTTTTGACTGGGGACATTTTGTGATATAGCAGTGATTTGTTTGGTATTGCTGCTACAATAAAAGCAGTTCCTGAGCTGAGAACACAACACTCCAACGCACTAATCCACATTGTATACACTCTCTACCATCTTGTGTTTGTTATCTTTATACATATTTTGTCTTCTCACACAAAGTTTTCTGTCATGACACAAATAACCATTTGCGCATGCCTTGTGCTGCCTCCTCGTGTATGAGTGAACCCACTAGAGCTGATAGTCCTGCTGGATAATCCTGCTGGATTATCAGACTCATACTCGTAAGGCGGTGTGTAAGAGTGGATCGGACGGCTTCCCAGTGGTGCTATGGTTTCGAAGAGAGGATGAAGCTGACGATGTAATGTGCTGGCTTGGTTTTCTGCTTTACAGCAGTAGCCTACCATACAGGACAGCTATGGATAATAACTATGATACTGTTGAACCATGCACATTTTCTCCCATCTATCACAAACATGCACACACACACACACACACACACACACACACACACACACACTATCATCCTCTCTCAGCAGTTTTAGTCCTCCCTTGGTGCTTAAAATGGAGGAAACTTCTGGTGTAGGTAGTTCTGGTGAAACTAAATACACCTTCTTCCTCCATGATTGATGTGGATAACTCCAGCAGAGATGTTGCGCGTTTTTTTGAGTCTGTTATAAACTCTACTGAACTTGCCAAATGTTGAAATGGTTGCTGTTAGTGTTTTTGGTCAGAATAAAAGTGAGATCAAGTCACTGATTAAAGCTAGTTAGAGTAGAAATTATTTACAGTGCAGCTTCAAAATTAGTTATGTGTTTTAGAGCTAAACTAGATGCCCTAAATCTAAATGGTAAACTAGACCTAAACTTGATGCCCTAAATCTAAATGGTAAACTAGACCTAAACTATATGATTTGGCTAAACTAGGTAATCTTGGCTCTGGCGTGCTAGCCCCTGCGTAAGTGTGCTGATGCACTAGATCAGCTTCCGTCTGCCAGGCGGAGGAGGGCGCATTGCGCTCCGTCTGAAGCTGTGAAACGTCCGTGCTCTAAGGCAGCTCCTCGATGCTTGTTTGCTTTCGTAAGTGGCACGTGGACGGCAGCGCCATGTGGCATTTCATATGGCCTCCAGAACCACGCCATCTGTAATATCATTTCCCAACTTAAACTGTTTCTTCAGCATTTCAACAAGATGTTAATTTCTCCAAGGCCTGTTCCATTACCTCTTTCCTGATGTCTGTCAACATAAGCTTTTTTAGAGCTAATGGACCAAACTAATATAACAAACTAGAGAGAGGCATTGTATGGCATTTTAATCAGTATTATTTCCGTTTAATTATAATACCCCAATAAAATGTGTGTTAAGCAATCCATGCCCTAAGTCAATGTAGCAAAAAAAAAAAGAAAAAAAAAACAACAACAAGAAACATGAGGCATGCATTACTGTAGGGCTAATAAAACTCATTTGGGTATATGCTGACACTGCACTTTTCTCATAATGCACAATTCAATAAGCCAGTGGATGCATGATTGAAGTAGGAGACGAGGTGTCGTGCATGAATATAATAATTAATAGAGAACAAAACCCTACATGTAGAGTGGAGCAGGCGTTATGCGACAAAGGGTTCTCCAGCGGAGGACACGGATTGGTCTCTTCATTTGTTTAAGCCTATTGCCAGATTTAAGAACTGGGGAGAACTGGTACACTAGAAGTATAGTCCTTGACTAGACTTATGTTACATGTGGAGACACATCGAGACAGGACTAATGAATCCCCTCATTAAATACTGCACTGTGCCAGTCTCCTCGTGATTAACTGGAGTGCCTTCACCCACATAATGTCAGTCCAGACCTATTTTAACAGCTGACCTTTCTGAGTCCAAAACAGGCATCATAATTCACCATCATTTCTCTCCTGCTATAACTCAGAATGACTTGAGACAGGAACACTGGGGCCAGAGAATAAAAAGTTAATGCGGTAGACACATCTTTGCTAACCCTTTGAAAATTCGTAGAGGATTTAAGTAGGAGGAAACTTTTGTGTAAGGGAGAAGGAGAAGGAAGTTACACACAGGAATCAATGCATCCATAGAGGTTTCAATGCAAACATGTGACTGTCAAAACCTAAACACTTGTTCTAGGTTTTCTTCATTAGGTTGTTTTGATGGTGCATGGTAGCTAAGGTGGAGTAAGAGTTTGTCATGTGACCATTCTTTGGGGATTACTTCCTCATCAGGTTTGCTGGAAGTGGTCACACCTCTTCTACTTGGGACATGAGATTAAATTCATGTGGATGTGAAGGCTTAAATGATATTTCATCAGAAGGTAATGTTTCAGAGCTTATGTACACTGCACAAATAAGGGAACACTTCAATCACATGTCGGATATTGATGAATAAATTATTCAAGTTGAACATCTTATTGAAATTATATACATATATAAATTGTGTACTTCATTGAGAGAAAAAGGATGTAACAATAGTCATAAAAAATCACAGGCTGATGCAATTTGCACCAATTTCATCATGGCAATTCATAATTTGACTCAGTAATGTGTGCCCTGACATGGCGGGCGGTGTCCTGGGGGATCTCCTCCCAGACCTGGATCAGGGGGTCAGTGAGCTCCTGCATCAGGGCGCCAGTGAGCTCCTGGACAGTTTGTGGTTCTGTTTGGCAAGATTGGATGCGCCAATACATGACGTCGCAGAGGTTCTCGGTTGGACTCAGGTCTGGAGAACATGAGGACCAGTCAATGGCATTAATCTCTTCATTGTCCAAATACGGCCCACACACTCTGGACACAAGAGGCGAGGCATTCGTCTGCACCCAGAGGAACCCAGGATCCACTGCACCAGCGTAATGACTGACAGTTACTCTCAGGATTTCATACCAGCAGTCAGGGTACTGCTGACTTTCACGTGGAGGCTTGTGTGACCCTTCAAGGAAGTGCTTCCCCAGACCATCACTGACCCACTGCCAAACCATCATGCTGAATAATGCTGCAGGCAGCTTAACGCTCACCACAGCGTCTCCAGGCTCTGTCTTATCTGCCACATGTGCTCGGCGTGAACCTGCTCTCCTCTGTGAAGAGAACAGGGCACCAGTGGCAGACCTGCCAGTGCTGGTGCTCTCTGTCAAATGCCAATCGAGCTGCACTGGACTGGGTTGTGAACGCAGGTCTCCCTATAGGACATCAGGCCCTCTTACCACACTGTACAGTCTGCTTCTCACAGCCTGGTCAGAATCGTGCACACTAGTAATCTGCTGGAGGACACTAGCAAAAGGGAAAACTACTAAAGTAAAGTAACTGCGAAACTACTAATGTAATGTACAGGAAGTACAGTCAAGAAGGATAACCCCACCTTCCCTTCTGGGGGGTTGTGCTGCTCATCCGTCTTCACCTATTTTCACGTTCATTTGCACCAACGCAGGTGAAAATTATTCACAACTGCTTATGCCTCTCAACTGGACAGAATGAAATCCCTGAAGTTCAACTGACCTGATGTTATACTGTGCTAATTAAGTATTCATTTATTGTTTTTGAGCAGTGCATATAAAGAAGTTTGCGGTTGAGTAACTGCAGTGTGTCGTAATAAAAGATTGTTGTAATTTGAGATAAAGATATAATTTAGTGGTGTAAGATGCACAGTAATGGACGAAAATCTCTACCATAACAACGTGTTTCTCTGGACCCCTTGTCACGTTGTTTATTTTTTAATTTATTTTTGGTGAAGATGATTGTCTAGGGGTGCGGTGCTGACCTAGGGGTTACTACTCAGGTCTCAATGTTTATAGCATTACACTAAGAAACAAGAGTTACTGCTTTAGAAGTACAGCTCTCTAGAGTAGGATGATATAAACTGTAGGTGCCTCATACATTTTTTGGTTTGAGTGAACTTTAAAATAAACTTTTAATTGAGGCAAATTTGATTGAAATGTGCCGAAAGTTTTATAAGCTGTAATATGGACTTACCTAGATGATGAAAGATTTGATCATTGGGGATCTATTGTGTAATTTCTTCTCCATTTTTACCCTTGCTAATATTTCATATGTGATTAGGGCGATCTTTGGGAGCTAGCAGGGCCTTCCAAATCGAATCTGAGCCGTTGACCAGAATACCAAAGCATATTAAACTCAGAAATGATCTAGTGATGCAAATCATTAAACACATTTGCATTTGCTTACTGAAGCTTATCACAGAAATTAAAACCTCATAGTGAAAGCGTGTGAGTACGAGGCGTTTAGGTAAGGGTGCACTGGATGGAAATGATGTGTTCTCAGTGCCTAGAAGTTCATTTAATTTCATGAAGATAGGATTAATGACAAACACTGTGGGCAACCAGATTTTCAGCAGCTAAAGATTTTTTTTAGCAGAATAGTCTTAATAATTGTCGGTCTTTAGCCACATGTATTCTGCCATCCAAATGATATTAGCAGAAGATGATTCTCAAAATGATAATTGATTGAGAACCATTGTACCAAAGTCTGTGTTCATAATTTCAGAATGTCAGATAAAGTGACAGAACATGTCAGAAAAAGTGAAATAATAATTTATGTCATGTACAGAAATGTGCATGCTATCAGTACCTGACATTTTGGTTACTGTGGAAATCATCATCTAGAAAATAAAAGAAAAAGGAAAATACACGCACACACACACAAATGCTCTGACAAGCGTGCACTTGTGGTCCTAAGATTGGTTATGTGGAAAGTGAAGTGTATAACTGTCTGTAAGATCTGGCAACCCTTAAACAGATGAAAATCAACTCCTCTCCAGCTGTGTGCACACTCTCATGCCCCCGCGTGCCCTCTTGGCAGTTAATTGATCAAAATGAATGATTGGGAAGAGGCTCTTTCCTCCAAAGGCTCTTGGTGTCTCACAGGTGTGGTGGTCAACCATGCAGTTTATCAATCGACCTGGACTGAATATTAAATGTTGCAATGTGCTGTTTGTTGTTCTTGTCGGTTAAACTTTGCGTGTACAATTTTTTTACTTTTTTACTTCCAAATTTGCATATGCATGCACAGGTCTTACATATTGTAATTAGCTGGCATATGGGTCTGTGGTGCTATATGGATTTTAAACCCACATATAATGTCAGAACATGCATGGTCATTGGATCCCTTATTTCACTCCTACTCATAACAATCAGGTTTCTGAGTTAAACACTGTAAAACAAAACAGTGATTGCTATGAGTAGTTGAGTAGTGAATCCCCCTCAGTATCCCAAGGTAAGCACATCTAGCTAATAAAGTGTTACAATCCACCAAGCTTGGAAATCTGCCCTCGGGCCGTTGTCCGTGAGGCTTAGAGGTGGCTGATATGGAAAGGAAGAGTGATCTGGAATGATTAGATTCTCAGCATCGCAAGGTGTTGTCAATTACAGCAATGGATTCCTGACACCACGAAAGCTGACAGCACAGGGCACACATGTCAGATGTGTGTAATCCAGCTAGTAGGTGGCTTCAGGGTTGTTAAGACTTTGGAGAATTAAGGGTCGTCTGACAGGCCTACCTCTCCCCACCACGCTGAAATATAGAAATATACCTGCCCGACAAATTTGGAATTACAATAAGGATTCTCAAGGTCTTTTGTGGAAACCGAGCTTGCATACAAACTAATGACCACTAGGATGGGAGCTGTGTGTAACATGTGCACATTGATTTCTTTGACAGGATCTTGTTAGTTGTATTGGTTGTGTTGGAGAACTTCTTCCCCCTGTCTTTGGCCTCCCCCGTTCTCTATTAGCATGGTTATCTCTCTCTCTATCTCTCCATCTCTACCTCCCTCCTTCTCTCCCTCCCTCTCTCTCCCTCCCTTCCTCTCTGTCTCTCTCCCTCATTCTGCCTCCCTGCATCTCTTTTTGAGTTAAAATTAAGACACTTTGATGGTAGAGATAGTATTTAGTCATTTTATTTTGGGGGAGAGAGGGCAAATATAAACTAAATGGTTTAACATTTTCTCTCAAAATGTTGAAGGGGCAAAAAAAAAATATTTCAAATTCTTAAAAATAGCTTGTGCTTTAAACTTAACAGTTGTCCCATCAGTTGTTTTGTTGTTCTGTGTCCATGACCTCCTCAGATCACTGAAATAAATAATAAAATATGCATACACATACATGCACATATAGGATTGCTTATTACAGTATGTGTAAGTGCAGGTAAAGAAAGTAATTTATAATTCATTTAAACTGATCCAGCTAATCAATATATCTCATGTATGTGTCTGACTGAGCAAAACCATTGACAGTGGATTGCAATGTGTGTGTGTGTGTGTGTGTGCTGTTGTGCCTATAATGTGATCAGTAAACTGTTACAATTTATTGACTGACATTATATTGGTTTTGCAAACACTCTGCTGACCAAAACCAATAAAGCAACATTGTTCCATCATGGCCTTAAAGTATAGAGTGTAGATGTATAGTGTATTTGCCATGTTGAACTGCACCCTGACACTGGAGGCGTCTGTAATCTTTCATGCAATTCAAATGGGACATTTACTTTTTGTGCGCATTTAAAACCACAAACAAGATGATTTGAGGCGGTAGTGCGTCACACATTCGATACCAGCTTCTCTCCCCGTGTCTGCCCGCTGAGGCGCCCATCCTGCTTATCGTGCACATTGTCAAATTCACCTTCATTTCGTTTTGATTGAGGTGCGACCTACCCAAGATCTTTCTGTTAAAAGGTACAGTGTGTTCATTTACTCTCTTAATGCATTGCTTTTGATCACATCACACACACACACACACACACACAGGGTGAAGCTCAGTGAAGCAAAATAGAAAGAATTGTTTCTGTATTTTTAATGTTGACACCTGTGAGGCCAGACGGTATACCTGCAGATGTATTATTAATGCACACAGTAATGAAAAAATCAGGAATCAAATGAATGCACAGAGTAAAAGCGAGATCAGCCTGAACTGTACAAGCATTTCAAGGTTGTTCTCTCTGGTACTTTCTCTACTGCATCTGCTAATACTGGTGCGAAACTGTTGTGCACACTTGCAGATATGTGTGGCTGTCATACCAATGGAAGAAGCCAAAACGCCATTATTTGCTACAGTACATGTACCATAGTCTTTACCCTGATGACTACTGACTTATTTTAATGTAATGGTATTAGTGTTAATCACAAATACCCAGTACTGAATTTAATTTGACGATTCTCTTGCTAAATCCGGTTAGGGTACTCATGCCTACTCTTGCACTCTCCTAATATGAGAAAGTTCTGCCAGGATCTCAGCAATTTGTGTGTCATGTGAGAGGCCATGTGCATGGTGATTGGCATGTGACAGTGAAAGCCTGTGCCAGATGGAGGTAGCCACAGTTTCGAGCAGACGAGATGGTCAAGGGCACACTGAGGCCCCAGCTCCTCACACCTTCCCAATAAGCATTCTCCAGTGCCCCACACTTAGATCACGCAGAAATACAATTACAGGTTGTATTTTTAGGAAGACAGACTGAATTATATCCGTTGGTGATGGTGGAGTTTAAGAAGTGTAAGCTTTCTCCAAGTGGTGTGAAAGATGAGCTGGTGGTGCTCCTGTTCTTAATTATTTTAGATTCCCCATCAATTTTGAGGGGATGCACAAGGGAACCGGAGCAGTGGGGAAAAAATAGGCAGTCCGAAGGCTTTTAAATTACCCAAAATGAATGGAGGTATTCAATCTACTCTCAGATGTTGAAATTAGGTTTGCGACACTCGCTGTGCATGCCATCAAATTTCTCATTTTGAGCTGAAGTCTGTGTTCCACAGAGCCGTATATTTGTACGGATGGAACTTTGCCGAGCCACAGTTCTTCTGGGATCTGAGAATTTTCACAGTTTGATGAGAAATGTTCCACTCCATCACATCTATAGATTATTTTCTGCCTGTAAATTTCAGACTTTTATTAATCAAATCATTGCTGTGCTCCCTCTTTCTTACTTTCTTTCTCTCTCTCTCTCTCTCTCTTTCTCTCCCTCTCCCCCTCTCTCTCTCTCTTTCTCTCTCTCTTTCTCTCTGCCCACCCATTCAGAGTAAGGTGCTGAGAGAATGTACTGAATTGAATTGAGTCATTGAAGCCAACCCTTCCAAGTGACTGGGTGGGGTTTTACGCAATAACCTCTGAGAAGTTTGGTACAGTTTCAACCAGCACTTCTATCTACCAGAGCAATAACCCAAATAATTTCAGACTGAAAAATATAACCTTTCAAAAACATTTTTTACATATTCTACTAAATGATTTTAGTGAAGAAGAAGTGAATGTACTCAAGTGTTCTTGGGAAAAGCGCTGTTCTCCAGTACTCTGGTAAAACTAAACTCTGGTTAACTAGAATGTAATACATGGTACTCTGTGGTATTCTGTGGTAAAATGTATGGTACTCTGTGGTAAAACGTGTGGTGCACTGTGGTAAAATGTGTGGTATTCTGTGGTAAAAATGTGTATTCTGTGGTAAAATGTATGGTACTCTGTAGTAAAACGTGTAGTATTCTGTGGTAAAACATTCTGTGGTAAAATGTGGTGTTCTGTGGTAAAATGTGTGGCATTCTGTGGTAAAAATGTGTATTCTGTGGTAAAATGTGTGGCATTCTGTGGTAAAATGTGTGGTATTCTGAGGTAAAACATGTATTCTTTGGTGAAACCTGTGATATTCTGTGGCAAAACGTGTGATACTCTGTGATAAAACATGAGTACAGCACAAGTTGAAGAAAAGTAAGACCGATCTGGGAGAGGAGTGAAGTAACACTGGTCTCCCTTATCTGCTTGCTCAGTTCCCATCTGGGAGAAAATAATTTTCAATACGTCATTGGGAGTGGATGCATAACCTGTTTTTCCTGTGTTCAATGTGGTCCGCTGGGTACTACTCTTAAGGGGTGATATTTCAGTTTCATCAACAAAACACAGTTTCTTTGATGACCAAAATAGATGTTGGAAATAATCTGACTGCACACTTTTGTGTGGTGTTTACACTCAAGAGACTAATATTGAGAAATATTTGTTCAGGAAAATTTATCCAAAAAATATTTTGCTCCATACCTTCTTTTCTTCAGAATCACCAAAGTATTTCAGATGTCCACCTGTACGCATGGTAAAATGATTCCTTTCTATCAGCTCCTTTTCAAGCACCTTGTAATCAACGCAGCAAAAGCCACCGTGGGGTCAGGTTCGTCTGTTTTTCATGAACATGGACCGAGGTCATAACATATTACTGTATGATCAGTTGCAAGTGTGGAAAAGTACTGACAGCAGAGAGAAACAGGAGGAAAAAGTGCTTCAGTGTGGAGAAGTGACTGCTCTGCCCTTTATGTTCGGCGTTCTTGGCAGACGAACGAGGGCTTGTGAAGAGTCTGGGCCAGCTCGAGGTTATCCTCAACACCCGCTCCCAGCCAGCGGGTGACATTTCCATAATCTAAAACGCCTGGACCATGGATGGAAGCAGCCGGAGAATGCCAGGGCCCTGCGTGCCGCGCCCGTAGCCCCCTGCGTCAGGACGATGCCCGAGGACGCCGGCGTACACCCGACGATGATTACATGGGTCAGCCCTCCGCCGCCGCCGAGCAGGACCCGATTCGATGCGCTGGAAATTTCGAACCCCCCCTCTATCTGAGGTCAACAGACTTTCTTTCAAAGAGGCGGGAAGAATGATTGGAGGTGGCTTAGGGCTTTGTGGCATGGTGCCTGGCCTGCTTAACAGGATCACAGAGCACAGTGGCGGACAGCTGGCAGGCTCACACCGCCTTCCAGCGGAGCGGCAGGCCCGGTCCAGCCAACGGCACAGAGAGCACTCCACGCTCCGCACAATCCCTCTTTGTCTGGAGGCGAACACTGAGGAGCGGAGAGGGCTTAGCGCAGTGCAGACATGCTTGACTAAACGTGAATGTCAAGAGACAAGATGGCTTGATTAGCAAAAATGGCTTGTCGCTTTTGACAAAAATGGATACATATATTTAGCAGACTTGTCCACGGCTTTATCGGCGTAAAACTTTCCGACGGGCTTTGACGTTTGCAATATTTTTATGTTAATGTTCAGTGATTGCCATATATTGAGCGTGTTCAGACATTTAAATGTCGGCATTGTTTTTAGCGTAACAGCGTTAGCATTTAGCCGTTGAGGCATGATCACTGTATTAGACAGCATGTGGGTCATACCCTCAGATGCGGCAGAACTTTACACAGTTGTATACTGTATCAAAAGAAATCCTGAAAACATTAACAACATAGAGAGTAGTACAAAACCCTAGCCAGCATGCCCTCCAGCTGTGGGACTAAGCTCTGTCATTTTTTAGTGTATGCTGCTTTTTGCAAAAGACCTTGTCACAAAGCAGAAATCCAGGCCCAGACACCTTCTAGACGCCCGAGGCAAAGGTGGGCTTCCCCAAACCAGACAGAAGCGGCTGGGTTTGCTCGCAACGTCCGTGTCTCTCAGGTTATTCCTAACAAAACATAAACCAGACAAAATAGAGGAATCTACTCATAGAATTCCTTTTGTCCAGTGTAAGGACAACAAACGGTTAAAAGAGCAGTGTTTTACTTTTAATACAATTTTATAAATCATCTTAATAACAATAATTACTTGGAAAAGATCTTGGGAAAGATGCTGTATGGTTGTCAAAGTTCTGGTATTAGGGACAAATTCTAAGATACTCTGACCAAAATCATATTCATATTCATATTTCCTCTTATGATCCTGCATGTGAACGAACAATGTCAGTCTAGTTTTGCTTGTATTTTCAAATTAGACAGGGAAGAAATAAAACAGAAGATAAGGAGGTGAAGTTTGCCTAGAGGAATCTTTTTAATGAAATCATTAAAAGTAATAAACAAAATACCTTATCAGGGCAAAATATTATTTTCTCAAAGTAAATTGCTCCACAATAATAAACCCATAAGTGCCTTCTTTTCAAAGGTGCCATATTAGCTAACCCGGCAGAGTATAATTTAATTGGCCAAAATTCAATAAAAACATATTGCAAAGTATTATTACCTGATAATACAGGAATCATTGCAGATTAATTTAGCACTAAGCTAAATTAGCTCTATGAACTGGACTACTAGACTATAAATGTCTACTTTTAAATATCAAACACAATTACATTAAAGCAATATCTCACCTTCCAGTGATATCATTTATGGGTTATTGCTGCAGTAGAAGTTGTTGACTGAGAAAGTGAAATACAGGAAGAGCATGTATAAAAACAACAACAATAAAAAGCACCCCAAGTAAAGGATCATTTTCTTTCATCTGTCTTGCTGAATGGACAGGCATAGGACATGTCCTTGTCCTCGTAGATTTGTATATGTTATTGTTATTATATGTATTTTTTATTTGTTTTTTTTACATAATCCATGATTTTGCTGGTGGCTCATAAAAGGTTGGATCGAGCATGCTGAGAGAGGTTGGTCTGATTTGGGGAGCAGACATCCCTGATGAATAACTTTGTTAACACTATAAATCCCTTTCATATTCTAATGTGGCTATTTCTCTTTTCATTTATATTTTGTAGATATTTTTTCTTTGATCTAAAAGTGCAAAGTTAACATTTGTGCTGAGTTTTGTTCATGTAGTTAATTCATAGATTAATATGAGCCTTTCTAAGTTTTTTCCCCCTTTTCTTCCACAGTCTTAAGAAGATCACAGTAAATGTTAAAATAGTAAATCCACATTCCGTCTAGCCATATTACAACTCAATTATGAGGAAATAAAAATAACCCAGGGCCCCTGGGCGTAGGTCTTTGATAATGTTTTGCTACGAAGCATATTTCTCTGTACAAACTGTTATGGCACAGATATTCTCTTAACAATGCACCACAGAAACTTGTATTCACTTATTAATTGCTGGAACAGTACAACTATGCAGCCAATTAGTTGTGTACTTTCTAAAGCAGATTCTGGTCTGAACTGTGAGAGAAAGTCTCTCATCCTGAAACGCACAAGGAAACAACCAGCGAAGTTTCATAAAGGCGGCAGAGTTAAAGCACTAGTGTACAACGCACTAGTGTCAGGGTGCTCACAAGTGGTATTCAGGGTGATCACAAGTGGTATTCAGGGTGATCACAAGTGGTATTCAGTCGTGCGAGGCACAGTGAGGCGGAGTGTTTGGTCTCCCCGTGGACGTCCTCACGTGTTTTTCATGACGTTTTGCTTGATGTTACATTAGTCCCGATACAAGATATTTTCTCAGTGCATTTTCTTACTGATAAGTGTCTTTAGTCTAGATGTGATGACATCATATACACTGAATTGTATCTTGTTCTGATTAATGAAAAAAGTGTGCGGTTCACCTCTGTGTAACCATGCCAACCGTGATGAATGAGTAAGATGACTTGAAACCCTGAATATAAATATGTTCACGTGTTTGTAAAGACTGCAGTAAGGGGTCCATGGCAACACAGTCCATTTGCGCATGAATTCACCACCACACGCCTCATTTTGGCCTGTCTGGACGCCCGGCCTGTCCATCGTCATGGTGAGCCGGGTCTCACAGATATCTAATTATTTACCAGAGGTCAAGAAGCAAGTGCCCTCAACCAATCCTAGAGTAGGGCCTTCCCCTATTAATCTCCATTCTGTGGATGATAGATATGTGATGGGGAAAGGGCCACTCATGCCTGTTCCTGATTTACAGACCTGCATCAATCTTGTCACCAGCTCTCCAAACAATAACTGTCAGTCCAGGGCTGGGGGGGGGTGAAGTTGGTTGGAGAGGGGGCTGGAAGGGCAGATGCAGAGGTGGTGCTGAGGGGTAGTTGTAGACTACTGTACACGCAAGCTGAGCTGTAATGTTGCCTCTCCTTATTTCACTGATGGAGTCAGTGGAGACACATTTCCACCAGCGCTCCATCTCGGTGGAGTCGGAGAGAGATTGATAGGGGTGGAGACACTCATAGAAGTGGTATGAGAGCAGAGAGGAGAGGTGAGAGAGGGGAGGGGAGAGAGGAGAGGGGAGAGAGGAGAGAGGAGAGAGGGGAGAGAGGAGAGAGGGAGGGAGAGGAGAGAGAGGAGAGAGGGGAGAGAAGGGAGAGGAAACAGAGGAGAGAGGAGAGAGGGGAGAGGAGAGAGGAGAGAGGGGAGAGGAGAGAGAGGAGAGAGGGAGAGGGGAGAGGGGAGAGAAGGGAGAGGAGAGAGAGGAGAGAGGGGAGAGGAGAGAGGGGAGAGGATAGAGGGGAGAGGGGAGAGAGGAGAGAGGGAGAGGAGAGAGGAGAGAGGAGAGAGGGGAGAGAAGGGAGAGGAGAGAGAGGAGAGAGGGGAGAGGAGAGAGGGGAGAGAAGAGCTAATTTGGCCGCATGTTGCCTGAGTCGGCTTCCAGTCACTGGTTGACTGAAGAGAATCGTATGAGGAGCACAGAACTGCAGTGATACATATGTCCCCAGCACTACCATAGAATGTACAGTGTGTCGAAATATATGACACATTTATCACCACTGGTGGGAATTGGTAGACAGAATCATTTGGGCAATGCTAGTGTTTATGGGCTGATGAATAAGATGGCATTTATTTTAATAGGTTACAATGGTAAGACTGAAAACATGGGCTTTAACAGACCTTAGCGCAAATCCATGTAACCTCTCTACGTAATGGAGGAAACACAAATGTTTTTCCTTCCCCTGTATGTTGAAAGAGAAGGAGATGAATTGTCTTTGTGCTCTTGGAACATTTATTTCTGGTTGCTGTAAACTCATAAAATAGTTCAATCCGGTCTTTATGCTTCTGGAAGGCCTTTCTTTGAAGGTTACTGACAGGCATTTCCACCCATGTTATGTATTAGGAATTTTGTTTTTGTCCAGGGTTATTGAGACTCAGGACTGGTGTGATGAATAATCTGCAGGAAGGAACACCCCGAGTCCATGGGACAGGCCTCATCCCTTTATTCTGTTTTTTTGTGATGGTTTTACTGTATTTGGAAATCATCGTGTTCACAGATTTGCTGGATATTACCAAATAAACAGGGTTTCTACGGTATATCCCTGTGAATCCATCCAAGCCATTTAGGGGGGATGGAGTTGTAGGGGTAAAAAGACTGTGGTATGTTTTTATAAGGTCATTTAATGCAGTTCCATGATTTTCAAATCTCAGATGGAACAGAATAAGTGACAAGATAAGACTCTCTGTGACAAATTCATCTGCAAGTGAGCTGGTATCCCATTCTCCTCTAACCCATGTCTGCGTCTCTCTCCAAGGAGACGACTCTGTCAGACACTCATATGAAACTGTGCCTGCAGTAAGTTTCATCATCTCTTTAGATTCCTTCGCAGTAAAGACCTCAGTGCTGTGTGTGATTCCCTAGCATGAAATGGTGCTCAAACTGATGGTATTTTCAGGTAGACTGAACCAGAACATGCTATACATTGAATATGTTAGTTCTAAAGGAGCTTGAATATTTTTGATATATTCATGTTTACATTTGTAAGGTGTTATTTGATGGAGTAGAAATATGATTTGCTGTAAGAAAAAAGTTTAAAGTTTATAACACACACACACACACACACACACACACACACACACACACACACACACACACATATATATATATATATATATATATATTAAAATTGTACTTTACCAGATTATGTAAATATTTTTATAATATTTATATAATTATAATATAACATATCAAAGCTTGTGTTTGGCCTAAATGAGGCGCTGTAGTGTTGAGCATTGCCACTAGAATGAGATCAGTGAGGATACGGCTGACTTTCTGAGTAAATAAGGGCTGGATTTGAGCCCCTACTCCCTGTTTTCTGAGATATTGATGGTGGGCTGAATTAATGTGGCCTGTAAGACAACACACCAAATCCCTGCAAAGCCTGGAACTGTCCTCCTTCTTAGACACTTGACATTTGTTTTTCATCATGAACTTAAAGGTCACTATCTGCCAGAGTGCCAGCCATCTTGTTTTGGTTCACATTTGCATGAATTTTATTACCTCACACTTCCATTCAACTCCAACTGTTTGTCTTTAAAGGAGAGTTTCTTATATTGCTTCGATGTTGCATGTAGGCAAATAAACAGGATTCTTTACAAAGATTAAAAAAAAGGTTTCTGAAAAAAACAAACAAAAAAAACAAAAACTGTGATGAACTAAACCTAAATTTCATCAGTCAGAGTCATATAGTATTCTTTTAAAGCCCAGAGGAGTATCTAGAATTTCTGAAGTCTGAGTATCTGGTGTATAGCCCATGACAAGGGTAAATGGAAGTCATTTGCTGTTTTTTTGAGTAAGACTTGTTTTTGACCACAGGTGCTCGTATAGAATGATTGTATGGTTGATTCAGTGTGGTTGATTAACTATATATATATATATATATATATATATATATATATATATATATATATATATATATATATATATACAGTATAATTAAATATAGAAAGAATGAACTCATTTAATTCATATTAAAAAGTCAATTAATACAGAGGCAGAGGCTACACTATTCAGAGAATAATTTGCTAAAATGCAGCACATACTAACCTGGATCTAAGCAGTATAATAATTTGCTAAAATGCAACACATACTAACCTGGATCTATGCAGTATAATAATGGCACTGTGCTTGATAATCAAAACTAAGCCCAATCAAGTACACTTCTATCTGCAAACGTGAGTAATTTCCCATGACCCCCTGCAGCCATATTCATTAACCTGCCTTGCGAGTAGGCCAGTCAGATCTGCATTCCTGTCATTAATATGCGAGACTCCCTTAATGAGGCTTAACAGACCTCCACACCCCTCGTTTGAGTGGCTAGGCATGCGTGCAACCTGCAGGGAACGTCTGTACCCAGGATATAACCTGTCTCCTGTCAGCAACGAATCACTCAATGACTATTCTCACATTCAAGGTGGATAATGACCTACATGTAATGCTAAACTCAGGTGAATTGTTAGATTGACATAATTAGACAGTATCTAAACCAAATTAATAATTAAAGCTTTTCATGGTTCTTTGAAAGGCACCTGTAAGAGATGGAGGTGAAGAGGACGGAAAAGAGGGAAGCTCTAGGGGAAAAGAGAGAGAGAGAGAGAGAAGAGAGATGAGAGAGGAGAGAGAGAAGAGAGAGAGAATGAATTGTTAATGTACTTAACACTTTTTTTTAAAGTATGCTTCTTATCTCTTCACAGCAAATAAGTTTGTCTTTATTGTAGCTTTCAATTAATCAATACTTTCACATGATTTGCACAACAAATGTTATTTATTTGCATCTTAAGTGTTCAATAATGAAATTCAAATATTTTTACAATTGCTTCATTTGTAATATTTTACAATATGTTCTGAATTTTTCATATAGGTGCAATCTACAGTCAAAAGGAAACAAACAAAAAAAGTTTTTAACTGGAATTATCTCAAATTTGATTCTTCTAGGGCATACTATTAAATATAGTATACTTTTAAAATAACTAATCTTTGATTAACCATATCTTTAAACATTTAAAGTCAAGACCACTGATGGAGAAATGTGTGTGGACTTCTGAGAAGATGATCATTACAAAAGATGGCAATTTTGTGCAGGTGTTTCAGTCACTTCAGGTATTTTGGAGTTTGACTTGCCCTTCTGCAAAGCCTCCCCAATTTTGGTTCACGCCAGAATTCGTTTGGAGTGCAGTGTGCTCATTTGGAATTTTAGAGCACTATGAAAACACTGTTAATGTTGGGTAAACAAGAAAAGACATACCAGATGCAATCTGCTAGTTGAAAAAGTAGAGTTAGTGATTTGAAAGGATCAGTACAAGGGTACCATGACAGTCCCCACGAATGCCCAGGACCCTGACCTTAACACAGGGAGGACTGGATTTACCACCATGTCTACCACTTCATGGCATCTATGATCATGATTCGAACCAAGAACAGCAGCACTGACAACAAACACATTGCTCAGGTCTGGTCAAGTCCACAGCACCATGGTTACCAAACTATCCTTTCACGAAGTTGAGCCAAAACAAGCATCTTATTCAATGTATGAAATATTATTTTGGTGAAAACAAAGTCCTGCATACTAACACCAGGACGTCATCCCCAGAGCCCAGCTGGGAGGTATGGTGTAGATGCTGGATGGCTTGTGATTACTGAGGAACCTTTACATTTCAAGGTGGATCAGGAATTCCTAATTAACACATCAGGCTGTATGTTTGTGATCTACATATCCAAAGATGCTGGCAGAACAAACTAGCAGAGCCAAGGAAGAAATTCTATATTTTGGAGTGGTCATGTCAGAGTTGTTGACCTCAGACCCAATGAAATGCTGTGATGGAATCTAAAGCAAGCATAAAAAATACACAAATCTATTTCAGTTGAATAATAGATGAATACAATACTTCCAAACTACTGTGAAAGACTGATCAGAGTTCACATACTTTTAGAGTCATTAACCTTGCTCTGAACCACTTCTACAATTAAGGAATGACACTGTGGAATGTCCTGTGTGCTGTTTGTTAAATACGACTGTCTATATTTACAATTTTGACGTAGACTGAAACCAGATCACATTTTAGGAGTGTTTCCCAAAGGTTCAGAGATTCTTTCTCATGGCCGTATAAGGGCTCCTTTGATGTCCATAGCATTCTGACTTAACCCCACAGACCTGGGATGAGTTTCCTGGTCTCCTCCTTCCAGAGGAGAGTTTAAACTGCACGTTCCCTTTTGCTGCTCTGGCAGACGGCCCGATCGGTATTGTGCGAATCGTGTAACTCGCTCCATTATTCTGCAGCCGGTGCTGGGACCAGTGAGTTTGGTATAATGGCCAAGGAGAGGATGCACAAATAAAATGACCACCTGCATTGATTTCCTCTCAGCTGAGGTGGCCCATCATAAATAATTCAGGGACAATACTTTAAATGATAGCATCCAACACCTCCGAGTCCAGGCAGGTAGGGGAGGAATGAGGTGAGCTGATGGTGGAAGCCGGCAGCTGTCGGGAGTTTGAGACACGGTGATTTTATTATTAATTCCCTCATGTGCCAGCGTGCGGCCCTGTGGCCGAGCTAACACAGGGGCTATTTATACAGGTTAAGGAGATCAATTAGATCGCGGACCTCCATAGTCCTCTCTGCCACATGGATAACCTATCGCAGAGCCTCTTCTGCTTATGGGAAGCTGTGCATTTAACAGGCTGAGGAAACCTAATGTGACAGTAACAAACCACCCTATATATCTGCCATATATTTACACCTTTACATATTTGGGGCCTTAGGGCTCTGGACTGAAAGGGTCAATAAGAGGATATTGTCTTTATGATACTTTTGATGGAACAGTTTCAAGAAATTGTCAGACATTAAAAACTTGGACCCTCTGGCTTAAGTAAAGTCTTTAAAAACTAGAAAGTAAGGTTTCACTAGGAGAGTCGGACGCGGTGGAATCACCCGTCAGGCAGGACACAGCAGGATTATCAGGGCCAAATGTCATTGTGAGTTTTGGTAATATCCAATGTGTTGATATCAGCAATTAATGTTAATGGATGCAGAGCAAAAATGTGTTAAACTCCTATGATGGAAATAGAAAGTTTTCTTGCCATAATCCATAATCCTTAACAATAAGATTTCCCACTTTGGAAATTGCACTGGTCACTGATCACTGTACAGACATGGCCCTTTTGGTATGACCTTAAATCCAACCATGTAATTCGAAGAAACATAGTCCCAAAGCATACGGGCTGAGAAGATTACATAACCGACTGAACTATGAATATTTGATTTGACAAATCCTATATTATGATCATTTAATGAGATCAAATCTCTATTACCAATATTTAATCAGGGGAGGTCGAGCTACCTTGGGGAGAGGCTCTGATTCTAAAACCAAGATGTGGATAATGACAGTAATGTACCCAGAGCAAGAGAAAATTTCAAGTACCCCATGCCAATAAAAAAGTGCAGTGCTGACAGATATAAGAGATTTTGTTATTTTCCATATTCTTTATAAAAAAGGAACTTGTTCTTTGTATAAATCTGATGTTTTAGTAGTGTCTGTTGCAAATTGATAGGAAAGTCTTTTGTTCATGAGATCACCAGAGCATCCTCTCGTCATTATACTGCCTGCTGACTTTATTTTTAAATGTCCTATCAACATATTACATCAAACAAACTCAGATCATGACATCATCAGTCACCACCCAGCCCAAAAAGGCCTACTGAATTGACCAGCCTATCACTTCATGATGGTTTTGACATCAAACTTCAGAAATAAAATGGTCTCTAAATTTCCCAATGTTCTCTCCCTGACCCCAGAACTCACCTGAATAAATCAGTCTTTCCTGCTCACCAGAGCCCGGGACCCTGAGGAGTCGGGGTGGGGGAGGGGGTGGGGGTGAGAGAGAGAGAGAGAGAGGAATAAGGATAGAGCAAAGCGGTGAAAAGAGAAAGAAGAGGAGAGGGACAGGGAGTATTGGAGCAAACGGAAAAGCCCAGCATAATAAGTAGTGAATTATCTTCATGGTCATCCAGTCTGATGAAACAAGGGTTAATTTAAACAAAACGTGGATTTAAAAGTAATAATAATTAATCAAACTAATATTTAATTTAGTAATTTTGCCTGTTAAATGCAAAACACAGTTATGATCGTTGTAAACTCGACACTTAGTGGCACTTTTGTAATTGGACAAGTGAACTGTAGTGAGTGTGCTGTTAATATGGGAAGCCGGTGTCACTAAAGGCAGGGGGATGGCTCCTAACTCTCCATGCTTTCCACACTGCTCTCTGTGCTAAGCAACAGAATACATGTTAGCACTCATAAATCCAGCAGGACTTTTGCACAACCATATTCCCACGCAAAGAGGGGGGGGGGGGGGGATGACAGAGAGAGTGAATAAGAGATAGATGGATAGATAGAGAGAGAGAGAGAGAGAGAGAGATGAGGAAGGGGAGGGAGAGAGGGAGGTTCTGGCGTACGCCAGCGTGTCAGAGCTGGGCGAGAGATTCACTCTGCCACCCCCACTAAGATCTTTTTGAAGTCCGCACGGATCCCTGTGCCATCTGGACGGGCTCTGTGGCAGGGCCTAATCAGGGAGGATGCCAGCACTCCCCGATAGCACAATATGGCCCTTTCTTTAACGAACCACTAACTGTCCGCTTTTTAAATGGAAGTGACATTTCAGTCCTTTATCTGTGACATTTCTGAGGGCCGACACATCCTTCAGTTTTTTGCGTTGCGTTTTTGGCACAGGCTCCGGTCCTTGTGTTGGGATGTTGGCGCGTGTGCACGCGTTTCATTTTAAAGCTCCTATATGCTTTGTAACGCATCCTCCGCGCTTTTGTAAGAGCCTCAGATCGTTCGTGTGGATATGAATCGTAGCATGTGCAGTGTTTCGCCAGCCCCAGGGCTTCAGTTCCATGATGAACAGCTAATGCTAAATAAATACAGGCATCCATATTAAACCCACACCCTAGCATAGGCCATCAGCACAGGGCGGCTAGCCTTCAGCCCCGCTGAGCTCCACCCGGGGCCCTCCAGAGCTGCTTTATCACCCTCCTCCTCCATCCACTCCATGTTATATAGCAGTGATCCGATGGATATGAGTTTTTTTTTTAGCGGTGGAAACTGTCAGGGTGGACAAGAGCGGTGAACGCCGTTGAACTAACCGCGCATTTAAATGATGTGGACTTTACATATTTGAATTTCATTTCCAGGCTAATGCCAGGACAAACACGTCGCTGATAACCAAAAGGGCTGGACATAGTGACAGAGCCTGTGTGGTCTGGTGATGTCCTGGACATTTCAATTACATGGTGTTAGAGTGATACTTCAAATGTTTTAAAGATGACAAATAGCAAATAAATAGTAAATGCAAATGTTTGCTTTACTGGCATAATTTTTTCATGTACATAATGTTGCATGTATTCAGCATTTTCAAGCCACATCTCTCATTAAATCATTGTTTAAGTAGTTAATCAGTGAATAGTATCAAACTATACACCACAAAGTACAGAAATAAGAAGTGAAGCAAAGAGGGAAATGAATACCCTTACTTTTTTGTCTGTGTGTGCAGAACTGTTCAGGAACTGCTTCACTCAAGGTTTCTGAAATATGAAGCTGTGTGTGTGTGTGTGTGTGTGTGTGTGTGTGTGTGTGCGTGTGTGTGTGTGCGTGTGAGATCTTTTTTTTGGTATATGTGATAACTGGAGTCTGATGAATTGGTGTTGGACATGATGACAGTGTCCACCACCTCTTCAGTAGAGAGCTCTGTGGATTCCTCTGTTGACTAATCTGAAGACACTCTGTCCAGCCTTGAGGACAGAGAACACAGTTGAACACCAATCCTATTATAGTCTGCTTCATGTCTTTAAGATGGCCCTCGAAGTAAGTCCACCCTAAGGCAAGTCTATTTACAGACCAGGGAGAAAGGGGATTATCCAGATAGCATTAAAGCAAGTGGTAATAATACTAGATCTGATTTATGAATTAAAATGGCATGCAAATCACTGGCAAATGTGCATGTAATACCACATCAGAAGAAAGAGAGACAGAGAGAGAGAGGGAGGGAGATGGAGAGAGAGAGGGAGATAGAGAGAAAGAGGCAGAGAGGGACGGGGATGGAGAGAGAGAGGGAGAAGGAGAGATGGGAGTTATATCACTTCAGTATAGAGCTCATAGTACTTGATGGGAACAAGCCATTTGACTAAATGGCAGAACACTGGGCTTTGCCTTCCTATTATCCTGGAGTGTTATCATGATCTCTCATCGGAGGTGACAAGACCTCCTGTCAGAGTGTCTGTGGAGGGAGGGGCAGAGCAAGTGGGGGACATGGAGAAAGAGAGCAAGAGGGAGATGGAGAGAGAGAGAGAGAGAGAGAGAGACAGCACGTGAGACGAAGGAGCGCTATTCAGGAAATGTGGGATGGTAATTGGTGGCTCTTTGTGGGTTCAGTTGGTGTACCTGGGTTTAGTAATGTCCCAATGATGAATAGGAAAATAGAGCCAGTTCACTTCACTCATTGTGTGTGTGTGTGTGTGTGCGTGTGCGTGGTGTGTGTGTTTTCACATGCGCGCATGTGTGTGTGTATGTGTGTGAGCATTAGATGAGGCTTCCGTCCCTGAAGCATTTTCCCGTCTGTGCGGCAGGATTTGCAGCTTTGCGGGATCGCGCTCGTGGACCTCCATAGGGGAGGCTGAGGCAGAGCACGGAAGCCATGCCACAACATGGCGAGAACCCCTCTTCATTAATCACAGTCATTAATATTGATTTAGTGCGAGGAGCGCCCTCTACTGGGGTAACCACCACATTTTCACCCGTGCCATCCTTGCTGTTATATTGCCTTCACAGAACACGCCGGTGCAATTCCTCTCTCCTATTGTTCCGCAGGCATATCTGTTCGGAGGGAGCTGCTCTTTGTTATTTTTTTAGTTTGGCATCGTTATTGTCATTGTTACTGCTTTTTCATACATCTTTTTGAGGCTGGCAGTGATGGAGTGAAGTATGACAGTGACGCGCTTCCTTCTTGTCTGCTTAAGAGCTCAGCTTTTTTATTCCAAGCTACAGATCAGCTCCAAATCACAGAACAACAGGAAACGTTCTTAAGGACATACACAACTCAGAAAGTACAGCAGATCTTGGACATTATGACAGGCTTCCAGCTCCCAGTTTTTGGGGTTTTTTTGGTCTTGTTCCCTATATTTGTTCCCATATCCCGTTTCCCGGTGTATTCCAGAGGCCGGCCCCCTTCCCTTCATTGTGAGCACCATTCATTGAAAGGTGCAGTTTGCTGCTGGTGGGTTATTCTTGTTGCTTTTCCTTCAGGGCTGTTTTGTTCGGTGTGTTTGTGTGAAGTGCTGACAGACTTACACAGCGTGACTTCCTCTGCCTCTCCAGATGTTTACAATATCCTCATCTCATATCGCCTCGGACCGGTCATACCTAATGCCTAATGTACATATATGTGAGGTTCACTGCATTATATCTTATATATATATATATATATATATATATATATATATATATATATGTTATATGTGTGTGTGTGTGTGTGTGTGTGTGTTGGTTTAAGTAAACCAAATATTAGTTTTCATTTCTTAGCCTGTACCAAGCAACCCTTTATTGACACAGTCACTGTAACTTCCTAAAGGGGATGTATATGGTGCTGAGTCACCTCGTTGGTCCTGTCGGGTTATCATTAACAGCACAGTGGCGTTGTGTGAATAACTGGAAGGACTCTTATTACGGACTTTGACTGCTGTGTTATTGCAACAGTGACATGGTTTTACGTACTCACCGACAGAGTTGAGCCCCAAAACGGCATCGAAACAAATGTAATATCCTGCAGTTGGGGAGAGAGCGAGCGAGCGAGAGAGCGAGAGAGAGAGAGAGAGAGAGAGAGAGAGAGAGAGAGAGAGAGAGAGAGAGAGAGAGATAAATAAACTCTGGATGATATGGGAAAGGATATATAAGATTTCTGACAGGAATATTATTGGTAGAGTCGGCTCCCCAGAATGTCTGCCGTAATTTGTGTCAATCAAATTACATTTACCGCCGCTTCGTTCCCGGAGCTGCGGTAATTTCTCATATTGTCTCATTCCTTTCTCTTCTGATGCACAAAATCCATCATATCTGGGAAAATGGTTAAGTGCCCTGCAACATTCATATTGCCGGTCCTCTCCATTACGGCGTGTTGTCATCTGATCTGTGAGCGAGGAGGTTCGAATTATAACGCGCGCGTCTTTTGCGGAGTGCGGCCTGCGTGAAAGGCTGCCAGCCACTTCCACCGCAGAGGACTCGCGCCAACAGGCAGGTCAATAAGTTTGACATTTAACATTTTCTGAAGTGGTCCATGCACTCTGCCTTAGCTTTATTCTCATTTGACCCCCGTTTGTGTTTGTGTGTTTCTTTTATTCAACTCAGTGTCATTACCATCACTCGCATTAAGCCCGCCCCTATTTCACCTTTTCATTGGATGCTTTAATTAATTTCTGGTGTCTTATAGCAGCATTTGATTGGCCACACATTCAGTGGCCCCTTCGCGGCATTCTGCTTGTTGTGACCTGCTTCACGCATCTTTTACCAACTGTTTATAAAATGTATATTTCTTTTTCATTTCTTTTTTCCGTGGACTCTGCTTCTGCACTGGAGCACGAGCAGATTAAGAGGTATGGACGCGGACAGGCTCCGGCGACGTGCGCGTCGTCGCTTGTCACGCTGCATGGTGATCGCGTTACAATCCTGCGATATTATTCACAGTGACTCGAAACAAATGAATGATAAAGCCGAAGGTTAAGGCTCTTTTATTAACCAGCTTGATAAGGTAGCTAATCAGGAGCCAAGCAAATGTCATTACAGAAATGATGAGAGTCACTTTGGCGCGTGCTCCCCCATTGTCGCCATGACGCCAGAGTGTCGGGTCGCTCACCTCAGCCTCCTCTCCGACGCTGCTTCCGTGCGCGTGAGCAGAAGCAGGAGAAAGACGCGTGCTTGGCCCCTTTCCCGGCCTTGTGCCGCCTCCACGTGTCATCACGCTTCTGGCTCCAGAGGCCACGGGGTAGTGCACTAATGGCTACCTCAGAGAAATTGCAGAGAAATGTGATTTTCCAACAATTCCATTGTTGTGTGGGCACGTTTAAAATTCACTGAGCAGGGACTACAGATTTATTGA
>JAGXOD010001379.1:5730000-5825000 GCA_020368025.1 Brachyhypopomus occidentalis | reverse complement strand
CCTGTTTGATTTCAGCCCTGACACAGCACATGAAAGAAGACGGCGGGATGTCCCGCAGAAAGAAGAGGCAGAAGGAAGGAGGTGGGCCGTGGTGAGCAGGGCACCTATCAGCCATCAAAGCGCCAACCCATGTAAAGTATTCGCCACTGTTGCAGTCCTGAAGTGAAGGGGATGGGAGGGGGGGCGGCTGGCATAAAGGAAGCAGCTGATAGCCTTACACACCGCTCAGTGGAGGGGCTTTGATGCCACACTGACTTTTGGTCTGGTGGAGGTCTGATTTTCTTTTGTGTATAACGCAACAAACAAACACAGCCTAAAGACAGTTCACACACAGGCACACAGTGAGCCAAGAACAATACAGCTTGTGTTCAAAGGTCTTTGTTATATTATAGTAAGGGGTATTTTTTTATCCTGTCTGTATATGTCATAGTATTCAGTATTCAAAAATGGCAATACGCTGACAAAAGTTTATTTGTTTATTTTGAACATTTTACACAAATATTGCTGTTAATTATAAAACCTTAATAACCAACAACTTAAAATCCAGCATGAGAGTCAAATATTCTTCAGGGTTTAAATGCTTTGGCCTTAACAAACACTTTTTTTTTTACCTTAGTCCTACTTATGTTAATAAAAGCATTAATGAATCAACAACTTAATCAAACAAGAAAAGGCTTTTAAAACTCCTTTCAGCACGCCATGTTTTGTGAGCTCTGCAGCACCCTCCCAGTTAGGGAAGAGGTCCATGTGCTGTGTAGGCCCAGTGCAGCACTGTCAGGTGATTAGACACATCCAGAGGGAGGCGAGAGGCTCCGTGTGTGTCAGCTCACACTACCACGCAGGTGTGCGGGGACGAAAAGAAGTGCGTGACTGGCAGCAGTGAGTGTGTGTGATGGTGCTGCAGTGTGTGTGTGTGTGTGTGTGTAGGTGGTGGTGCTGCAGTGTGTGTGTGTAGGTGAGGGTGCTACTGTGTGTGTGTGTGTAGCTGATGGTGCTGCAGTGTATGTGTGATGGTGCTGCTGTGTATGTGTTAGTGATGGTGCTACAGTGTGTGTGGGTGGTGGTGCTGCAGTGCGTGTGTGATGGTGCTGCTGTGTGTGTGGGTGATGGTGCAGCAGTGTGTGTGTGTGTGTGTGTGTGTGTGTGTGTGTGTGTGTAGGTGAGGGTGCTGCAGTGTGTGTGTGTGCAGGTGGTGGTGTTACAGTGTGTTGTGGGTGATGCTGCAGCAGTGTGTGTGTGGGTGGTGGTGCTGCAGTGCATGTGTGTAGGTGGTGGTGCTGCAGTGTGTGTGTGTGTGGGTGAGGTTGCTGCAGTGTGTGTGTGTGTAGGTGGTGGTGCTGCAGTGTGTGTGTGTGTGGGTGAGGGTACTGCAGTGCATGTGTGTGGGTGGTGGTGCTGCAGTGTGTGTGTGTGTGGGTGGTGGTGCTGCAGTGTGTGTGTGTGTGTGTGGTGGTGCAGCAGTGTGTGTGTGGGGGTGAGGGTGCTGCAGTGTGTGTGGGTGGGTGAGGGGTGGTGGTGCTGCAGTGTGTGTGTGTGTGTGTGTGGTGCAGCAGTGTGTGTGTGTGTGTGTGTGTGTGTGTGTGGGTGGTGGTGCAACAGTGTGTGTGTGTGTGTGTGTGGTGGTGCAACAGTGTGTGTGTGTGTGTGTGTGTGTGTGGGTGGTGGTGCTGCAGTGTGTGTGTGTGTGGGTGAGGGTACTGCAGTGCATGTGTGTAGGTGGTGGTGCTGCAGTGTGTGTGTGTGTGGGTGGTGGTGCTGCAGTGTGTGTGTGTGTGTGTGTGGTGGTGCAGCAGTGTGTGTGTGGGGGTGAGGGTGCTGCAGTGTGTGTGGGTGGGTGAGGGTGGTGGTGCTGCAGTGTGTGTGTGTGTGTGTGTGTGCAGCAGTGTGTGTGTGTGTGTGTGTGTGTGTGTGTGTGTGGTGGTGCAACAGTGTGTGTGTGTGTGTGTGTGGTGGTGCAACAGTGTGTGTGTGTGTGTGTGTGTGTGTGGGTGGTGGTGCTGCAGTGTGTGTGTGTGTGTGTGCAGGGTGCTGCAGTGCATGTGTGTAGGTGGTGGTGCTGCAGTGTGTGTGTGTGTGGGTGGTGGTGCTGCAGTGTGTGTGTGTGGTGGTGCAGCAGTGTGTGTGTGGGGGTGAGGGTGCTGCAGTGTGTGTGGGTGGGTGAGGGTGGTGGTGCTGCAGTGTGTGTGTGTGTGTGTGTGGTGCAGCAGTGTGTGTGTGTGTGTGTGTGTGTGTGTGTGTGTGGTGGTGCAACAGTGTGTGTGTGTGTGTGTGTGTGTGTGTGTGTGTGGTGCAACAGTGTGTGTGTGTGTGTGTGTGTGTGTGTGGGTGGTGGTGCAACAGTGTGTGTGTGTGTGTGTGTGTGTGTGTGGTGTGTGTGTGTGTGTGTGTGTGTGTGTGTGTGTGTGTGTGTGGTGTGTGTGGGTGGTGGTGCTGCATGCCCAGTGCTGGGTGAGAGTGAGTCTGCCCTTCATCTCCCTCCAAGGAGCCTTTCAGAGCCTCTAATGACCATCATGAGCAGACCGACATTCACATGACTATAACTGCACAAACACAACAATAACAATGTGATCTATATTCATGTTTAGTCTAAAGAGCAGATGTCATAATGTCATAATGACCACATACCACTTCCATGTATTCATGCGCATACACACACACACACACACACACACACGTTTTGTGTCGAGCTGTCTGTTAGCAGGGGTGGTTCTACATATGCTAGCCCAGTAGCTCATACCCTTCCTCTGGCCAGACTGAGGGCCTGTCTGGCTGTACGTCTGCCTGTCTGTGTTTTTGTACACTTGCCCTCTTGGAGTATGAGCTGTACACACCTCACAAGTCTAAAACATCAATTCAAAACAAATATGTGTGTGTGTGTGTGTGTGTGTATCTAGCCTGACATAATGAGCAAGGTGGGGGAAAGAAAGAAACGGGAGAAACTGATGGCGTATTATACGGGGCTGTGCTTTGGCAGAAAAACGCTCTATGCCTTTAAGCAACTCATGAAATATGAAGGAGATTTGTCTGTCATCAGCAGGCGCGTGCTCTGACCTTGACTCCACACAAGTCTAACGGGGGTTCTGAATTTTTAACAGGAGAAGGTGGAACTCCATGAGGTATTAAAGAAAAACAATAGTCATGATGGAGGACGGGCACTAAGGGGGGAGAGAGAGAGAGAGAGAGAGAGAGAGAAATACAGAGAGAGAGACAGAAATACAGAGAGAGACAGAAAGAGGTACAGGGAGAAACAGACGTAGAGAGAGGGAGTGACAGAAAGAAAGAGAAAAAGATAGAGAGACAGAAGGAGAAGAGAGATGCTGCTGTAATTAATTTGGAGGAGTATGATTATACAGACCACTTCACATGCAATCTTAAATCCTCACCAAACATTTTTTCTCTCTCTGTCTCTGAATTCAAATTTACATGAATTGTAATTAACAACTGTTGCCAAAGCAATGAACAGAATTACTAACATTAATGTGATAAAATTGTTGAGAAAGAACAAAAAAACCCCAAATAAAATGTATATAATTAAACTTCGCATAAACATCTACTGTAGACTCTGTCAGACACATGATGACAATCACGTACACATACAATTAAACAAAATAAATGCACGCCCCCCCATGTTCTTTCTCTCTTTGTGCTTCCTGTCTCTTTTCTGTTTGTATCATGGAATTGCTAATGCTGAAATGCTGAGAGAGCAGAAGACAACAGTATAAAGAGAAATGCTCAAAACAGAGACACAAGATCAGAAATACTCCAATCAAAACACTCAAAACAGAGACACAAGATCAGAGATGCTCAAATCCTGACTGTGGGGACACAAGGGAAACAAAAAATCAGGTCAACAATCGGTTCTAAAGGGGGACAAGCCTTCTGCAGGGTGCTACGGTGGCTGCACTGGGTCATTTTACTGAGGAGGGTGTGTAATGTGTAGAGGTGAGGTAGAGGAAAGCTGGGGGCCCTCAGGGGGTTGTGTGAAGGAGGAGGAGGGGCCCGCAGTAGAGAGCGAGGGGCCCCTGTCTCTCTTTCCTTAACCCCTTCTCTGACGAGGTCACTGCAAGAGGAGGGGACATAGTAATTCAATGCCCAGGCTTATTCAGGGCAAGGCCAGAGCTCTTACTGACAACAGCTTCAAATTAGACAAAAACCAGCACACTGCAGCAGAGAGAGAGACAGAGAGAGAGACAGAGAGAGAGACAGAGAGAGAGACAGAGAGAGAGAGAGCTCCAAGGTTCTTCCTTCCAAACCTCACACACCACAATAATAATCACTAATGAAAAGCACTCAGTGACTTTGCATGACATGAATGTAAATCTGAGAGGCCTGGCGTCGTTGCCGTTAGAGACAGCCTAAACACGTCTTAAAGGACCTAAGGTTGCAGAGTCTTCCTCAGAAACAAGCTCCCGGATTAAGGCAGGCATTCATAAACGCAAAAGGCTCGCATGTCAGGGATTATATATTTTGGTAATATTTCCACAATGCGTGAGAAATGTAGGGATATAAATGTATTTTTCACACTTTTGTGGCTTCCTCACTCACTAACCCAATTGAGCAGGGAAGGTGCATACACTCCAATGCCTATTTACATGCATAAAGCTCGAAATAGTACCAATAACTCTGCTGAAGGCAGTTATAATGTGGCATAACTCGCGTTTTGTGAGGTAGCCTTCTCCGTGTTGTTTATGTTTTATCATTATGATCTGATTATTGCAGTATTGTTTTACATGTATTGTGTAAACAGTGACCTTCAGAAGATAAACGTGATTCTTCTCTCAGCTGGCTGTGAGGAAATGAGTTTACAGTACAAAATACTGCAGTGTTTTGCACATCTGTTTTTAATACTCCATAGTAAATAAAGCATGGAATTAAAGGGCTTTTATTAGACAATGATTTAGCTATTAGGTTTTGCACAAATGTGATCAGAGTACAATGCCATAACTCATTTTGCGAACTGGAAAATACAGTGATACATCGTGCATCTTCTTCAAATTAATGCTATCATGTCTTGTAATCACTGAGTAGGAAATCATGTTAAATGAGAAGGAAAATTAAACATTATTAGATAGATTGTGGATCGAATTGTCTATTATTCTTGGCATCACCTCGTATCGTTTGTGACTTTGGAGGCGGTACAGGGTGCGGGAGGAAGGCCTGGCGTTTACACTTTATTTGCATGTAAATTCCTGCGAGCAGCTCTGGTCTGTCTGCATAGCTGTTGGGTGTTGGGTGGGGGGGCTAGTCTGCTTGCTTATTACGCAGCTGGGTTGCTTTCTGGTTACTCTCCTATGTAATACATGATGAGCTTGGCTGACTGAGGGAAAGATACCCCCCTCTCCCAGTTCTGAAGCATTACCATCTTAATAAGGGGGCTGATATTGCCCCCAGGCTCGGGGGTGGGGTGGTGGGGTGAGGGGGACAAGAAGGCACCGGGGCAGGTGTATATGTGTGAGTGTGTGTGTGTGTGTGTGCATGTGTGTGTGTACTTGCGTGTGGTTGGGGAGAGTGTGTGTGTGTGGTTTGTGTGTGGTTGGGTGTGAGCGTGTGCTTGTGTGTAGAGAGAGAACAACCTAGGGCTAGTTAGCACAGATCAGTCATTCTGAGGGCAGGTGGAATTGAACCCGATCCATTAAAGACCGTGTGTGGAGCTGAAAGGGTAAGGAGTTGCACCTGAGTTCCTACAGAGTCTGTGACAGTCAGGAAGACCAGCCGCACTCAGAGCACACACACTCTTCAGAACCAAACGACACTACTTACCCCCTACCTACTACTTACCACCTACCTACCCCAACTGTTACCTTCTCACTACCTACCTATTTACATTAATAAAAACATCCTTATATATACAGTATATATATATATATATATATATATATATATATATATATATATATATGTGTGTGTGTGTGTGTGTGTGCATATATATATATATATATATATATATACCAGTACTGAATTTTATTAACAAGTGTTATTAAAAACAATAATACAGAAATGAAGGAGCTTCATTACCTCAACAGCTGACTGAAATGGCTCAGACATCTCGCCTAATTTCAGCTTCCTTTCATTTGAACTCTCCAAATCTACTGCTCTCACTCTGACTTATTTGCAGCGCTGTGGCAGCTGGGGAATCCAGCGAGAGCGGAGCTGGTCTCAGGTGAGAGCCGAAGCTAATTTCCCACCCTGAGCTCAAACCAGGTCCCGCTCGGAACGCAAAGCGCTGTCATTACACCGAAAGTGAATAAGGGCCGTTCTCTCCCGACGCCGTGAATTTGGGCAGTGATCTGCTAATCGCTTTCTTCTGCTGCTTGACGGCCTGTGCTCCCTACGCTGAGGGCTCGTCAATAGTGTCTCAGTAATTAACGGAGTAGCATGGAACTGGAGAGAGATCAGACAGCAGGATTAGCTCTGCCAGGTTCTCCTCACGAGTCAATACAGCCAGCCCAGACTCAAGTGCCGCCGCACTCATTTACATACCTACACCAGATAGCGCTGTCACAAATTAGCTTCTCTGACTCGGAATCCCTCTCTCTCCCTCTCTCTCTCCTCTCTCTCTCTCTCCCTCTTGCTCACTCTTTCTTGCTCTCTCTCTCTTTCACCCTCTCCCATTTCAACAGTGTAAAAGATGATCAGGGTTTTGCCCTACACGATGAACATCTGAGTAAACAAAACTGTCAGTTCACCTTTCAGATTCTTGCCCTGCAACTAAATAAACACATTAATGAGTAATTAAAGGTGCTGAAGGTGGAGATGGAGGTTGTTCAAATATACTCTCCTCCACAGTTTATTTCCACACCTAATCTGAAACACCTGCTTCTAAGATTCCAGCGCTCATCAACACATGATTAGGTATACTGAAACTGTAATGTTAGGTTGTTAGTAAAGAGGGCCGTTGATCTCCAAGATCATTCTTCTTGATGTAGAACTTTGCCTTTCACCCCAGCATCTGAACAGAGTATTGCAAATATGATTTTAATTTACAATCTCATAGTCTTAAAATGTACTTCCTGTGCCTGCTGATTCCTAATCCTGTGCCAGCTCTTATTGTATTACATGAATTAGCACATGTGAACAGATCTTTTGAACTACATTTGAACTACATTTTTTACACTGGTTGCATGTGGCATATAAATGTTCGGAGAGTTTGGCCTATAAACTCCCAGCCTGAGTGCTTAGACTGGGAGAGCGTTGCTTAACTCAGGCGACACCACATTCACAGCTCAGTATCTATTACAGCTTACAGCCGGTCACAGTAGGGTGCGCTGTTTTACACCACCGCCATTATGAAGTGGAATAGGTCAACATGTGGACAGGGTACTGGTGACTGCGTCCACTGTAGAACTTTATATGCTTGACCTATCAGACATAATTACTATTTGGAAAACCTGCCTAAGGATTAACAAGAGTGGGTTAGGGCTGTGGCACGGCTTTTGTCCTGACTCGGTACAGTGACCAACAGAAGCAGGAGTGGTCCGTGTGCGTCTGCCTGCAGTAATGGTGTCCTGCCCTCTGCTATGCGCTCAGGGCTCTGTGGTGTCATCGACTGCATACGCCAGTGCCTGGGCATTAGCCGAAAGTTGCGGCGACGTTAGCGGTACAGACGCATCAGTGGTACGGGCATGTTAGTGGTACGGACACATTAGCGGAGCGGACACGTAAGCGGTACAGGCACGTTAGTGGTACAGGAACGTTAACGGTATGGACATATTAGCAGTACAGGCGCGTTAGCGGTACGGCACGTTAGCGGTACGGGCACGTTAGCGGTACGGGCGCGTTAGCGGTACGGCACGTTAGCGGTACGGGCGCACGTTAGCGGTACGGGCGCGTTAGCGGTACAGCACGTTAGCGGTACGGCCACGTTAGCGTTACAGGCACGTCAGTGGTTTGAGCATGTTAGTGGTATGGGCATGTTAACAGTACAGAATGTAAGTGATACGGGCACACTGCCTGAACAAGGGGCCATTAGATCCGTGCGGGGCAATTTACGGTTTTGTGAAGCCACAAAAGCGTGGTTTAAGGAGGGGAGAAATCATGTGCCGTTGGCTGTAAAATGGGACTGTTGAGAATGTCCACGAGTACTGTTAAGAGAATTCTGGATGTTTCTAAGAGAGATAGAAAGAGAGAGAGAGAGAGAATAAATAAATACATGCACAATTATGTCTTGCATGTGAGCTAATGTAACTCAGCTTGAGACGTAGTGTTCATGGTGAGATCTAGTGTTCCTATGTTTGTTTCCTGAGTGAACAGAAATGTGGTGCGGTGCTTCCCAAGATGAACAGGAAGTCAGTAGGATAATACCACCTTCAGTAAGATAATAAGAGGACATGACCTCTGTGTAGTATGTTGTTGAAGACATGCTGCCCTCTTGATGTAGTTTCGGTGAGACTCACGTTCCACAGCTCCAAAGTACAAAGGTCTCAATGAGTTCAGTGTCATCAGGGCCATGAGCTGCCAACAATAACACAGACACAATAACCCAATACACACAGCAAATACACACAAACACACACACATACAATAATCCAACACACACAGACAACACATACGAACAGCACACACACACACATGTACAGCACACACACATACAAAATAACCCAACACGCACAGCACACACACAATAACCCAACACACATGTACACACAGTAAAACACACACAGCAAACACACATACAATTACCCAACATGCTCAGCAAAAATGCACAAAAAAACCCAACACACAATAATCCAACACACAATAACTCAACACGCACAGCAAACACACACACAATAACTCAACACGCACAGCAAGCACATCTTCACCAACAAGGGAAACTTTTATATAATATGCAGTACTGCAGTGGACAGTGAATAATTTATATAACAAATTAATCATTAAGTGATCACAAAAATACACATTTATTTATTAAGCATACTGAATTTTTTTTTTAATTTATATGTTTTCTCATCACCTTGCGAGTCAGGACTTACTAGAGAGTACATTGCCGGCAAATTCTCGACTCTGGCCTGGCCTATTTGATTCAGAAGATAAATGGGAATTGTCATCAGTTTAATAACATTTATTAAACTGTTATCCTGACATAGCAGCATAGAGCCGGGCCCCCTGCCAGGGTTCTGGTATTGTAAATACATTAGTGAGTGGTCAGAGGGACAGATAATGACTCTGTTACAGATGAATACGCCCCTGTCTGCACATACAATATTCAGGAAGCTTCCAAATAAGGCAAGAGATTCTAATATTATTATTATTGCGCTAAAAACATTAGTCCACAGTGAATTTAATACATTATTAGTTTGACTGAGCTAAAAATGGTGATTTGGCTGCGTTGGAGAGAATGGCTGGTTCCACTCCTGCTGAATGAATAAATGATACCTCTTTGCTAATGGACACGCCTGCTTAAACATGGCATCTATTATTAATCCTGCACAGTCTCTGACAGATGAGCCACAGTAATGTCTGTCGCATTGCTCTTCCACCGCTTTATTGACTGCAGTACACACTCAAATGAAAGCTCAAACCGTCGGGCGTGCCTCTCTTTTCACTGAACTTAAACCTCTTTCATTTGAGAGCATTGTTAAACCCGCCTTAATGGGTGGCTGTTAAAAAGGAGAGAATCTGCTGACCAGAAACGTTCAATATTCCAGCTGCCACACACTCGCTTACCTTACACTGAACAAAGCAGAAATGTGGCTTTAATTAGTGGGGAAGAGGCCCTATCAAAGGCGCCCTGGCATTAAATATTCAACTTTCCTTTCTGAGCAGATCAAGAGGGCTTAAACAGAAACCATTCTTGACTTTAAACGGCCTTAAAAAACCGCATGTGAGATTGGAGGAGGATAAAACTGCACCTTGTTAGGTTATAACCTAACTTGCTATTTGCTGTAGCAAAGACTTCTAACGGGCCTGCGTACCCAGACGGAGGGATTCTACTCAGAGGCTACCATTAGCCCTGTCATTTTATTAATAATGACAGCTTGTGGGCCATTTCTAACAGCCACTTACTGTCCTCGTATATAAACATGTGCACACATACACCATGATCATTTACAGCAACGTGCCCCATGACTCCTCTGGGTATTCTAGCGTTCCTTCCATTTGGTTATATTCAAAACTGCACGCCCTCTGGGGAAAGCATTAGACTTGACCTTTGACATTGCCGAATACCCTGTGGTTTGTGTGGCCTAATAACATGTGGCAAATATTTACCAGCATACTTTTTAATATAATAGAGCACCGCTGTGAACATTAGCACATATTTTCTGCTCAATCAGGTTTCTCATGTCAAGCTAGACACACACCCTGGAGAAAATATAGTCCCTCCAATACACTGAGATCTCCCTCTCCTTCCCTCCCTCCTATCACCCACCTTTTCTCTCTCTTGCTTACGCTCCCTGCCTCTGAATCTGGCTGGCTTGCGTAATCAGGATGAATAGGGGGAGATTAGTGAGAAGGCGTATACATTTGAAAAGTTGCGCGTCCCCGATGCTCGCGTGCCTGGCGCTCGCATGCCTCCTGAGCACGGTGCTGGTGGCAACTCACCAGAGACGGCTGCTGGAGAGGGGCACCTGAGTGCCACTGAATACTCACACACAGATTTGGGGCTATAAATGGATTATATCTGGGGTATTAAGTGCTCAGAACAAGCAGGTGGCTTCAGGAGCCTGTGGGACACACATACACACACACACACGCGCACACACACAAATACACACAAGCATACACAAGCAAAACAGGCTTAACTACTACCTGATTCCCTAATCTACAAAAATCAAGCAATTTCACACAAACACTTGTCCTAGGTCTCATATTATCTTACTAAAATCAATGGTGCATATGACAAAAAAAAAAAAAAAACAAATAAAATCAGTGAGAAAAGCACATGGTCTTTCTTTACTCAAACAGCATTTATTTACTTTTCTGTTACTTTCATATATAAAGAGCAAAAAAAATCTATCAAGTAGTGCAAACTATGTTGAACTCCCTTCCCTGTCTGGTTTGATCAGTCGGGCTGTAGCATTTCTGCGTGTTTCCAGCATCGTAAATTACGCTGCCGAGAATTATGGCGCCATCATAACAAAGTCTGCTCGAACTGATATTTCACATTTCACATGCAAACGCACAAAGCATTCAAATCAGAGTCTCCTCAGCACAGGATGAAGTGACAGTACCATACATTACAGTTGTTAATTATGCGAACACTAAATTATGGATAGATGGCTGCCTATGCCATATGTACGCGTTATCAGACTCGCCAAGCAGATTCCCACTTTCACACTCCTAATTGGCTGCTTCCTTGAAAGGTTCTCAGACACGTGCTGCTTGGTCCTCTTTTTGAAATGATTAAAAGACTTCCTTGCGTGTATTATACATGGGAAACATAGCTCCTTTTTTGTTGAAGACTAATTGACCAGAGAGAAATAGAGAGGTGAAACTTTGGACCCAGCAGAGCTGGTGGTCTGCAGTGGCCTGTGTTGTTGGTTCTCATGTCAGACCTAAGAACAAACATGTCGTACTCCTTATGAATCTCACTTCAACGACATTCATGCTCAGAGGTTGCTGTTTCTTGCCATGTTTTAAAGCACACGTAGCTCTACAGACCTCGTGATAATTTGTGTACGTAACCGATGGATTAATGTTACTTCACAAGGCAGTGTCCCCGTACAGTGACGTGCTCATAAGGATGCATGTGGCCACGGCGCGGGAATACGCAGCTTCACTCCTCAGCTGCCTTTGCCCTCGCATGGAGAGGATGGATAAGTGAGCCTTCTGCATGCGTTTGTCACATGATTAACCCACATGCAGAGCTAACAATGAGATGATGGGTCTCCCACTTCATCAGCTGTTCCTCCCTATTCACCGCCTACTTAACTTGCAAATTCTCCTGAACTGTAACCTAGTGTCTTATGCACGTTGATTCTACATGTCCCAGTAGATGCTCTGTCATCAGAGACATACGAGTGTGTGTGTGTGTGTGTGTGTGTGTGTGTGTGTGGCAGTCTGACAGAGAGGCACTCTGCACATGGTAATTGTGTGAGGGTGTGTGCAGTATGCGTTAAGGTCTGTTTGCTCAGACTGCTCCTACGGTCCTCCGTTTGCCTCCTTATTCAGTCCTCTAGGAGACGGTTCACTACGGCAAGCGAGGGAGAGACATCTCGTTACGTAACGCCCAGCCAACGAGACAGGATGTGAGAAACACAAACGCTCCGAGAACAGGCACTTTTGCAGAACCCTGATTAATGTGAGAGGAGGGGGCCATGTTGATTTTTAACACAGAATCAAGGCCAATGTGAGGAACGAATCACTTTTTTTTTTCTCGCCACTCTGCTTTTTTCTAACACTCACACTTCTTTAAAGAAGTGGTAGTGTCGAGCAGGTTGAGCTGTTTTCAGTTGTAATTGCAATTAAGGGCTTGTTCACAGCAGAATCTGCCAACGTTTAACCTCAGAAAGGCTCCAACACCAATAATCACCATTTTAGGAGCTAATATCTCTAATGTAAGCTCACAGTGAGCAGAATGCACTGTGAACACTTCATTAGTGTGGCTCAGCTCTCGGTTGCTCTCTTAATAAGACCAGCACTAGGGTCGGAGGCCCATAGGTGACAGATTAAGAGTTGTTAGCACTTGTTATCGTGTTTGATCTACATGGTAAACCTGTCACAAGTAGTTACTACCATGCATGTGACAGCGTGAATCTCCTCATAAGGAGCCTGAATCATTTTGGACCCAGCAGATTTCTGTATGATTACAGACTAAGCAGAAAAATACTAGGAAGTTCATGTAAATACTTACTAAGTGGCTAAGTAATAGTAAATATGAGAAAATAAATATATGAGGGAAAAAATAAAAAAACAAACAAACAAACAAACATAAAAAAAAAAAAAAATGGCTATTAAAAGGCTCTAAGAATTCCTCCAGAATTGACTTTGTATGTAAGGCTTCTTTAACTATTATTTCTGTCTAATTAATATCTAATTAAGTGGTGGATACAGAATGGTGGAATTGAAGGGAAAGTTCTAGATTGGATGTTATGACAGGCCAGACTTCTTCAGTTGAGTGGGTTTGGTGCGTGCATGCTCACACGCCTGTTAATCTGACTCCTGCAGATGAGGGACTGGGTAATTGCTATATATTGCTCTTTGTTTCAAGGACCTTTGATGATCCCAGAGCCATGGCTTTATCAGAAGACAAAGTAATTAGAGGGGAAAATGAAGGGTAGAGAGGAGGGGAGGTTGGTGTGGGTGGGGGCTAGTGCTGGAGGTCTTGTCTACTGATTAGCACACTTGCAGACTTTGGAGATCTCAGCCTCACACACACACACACACACACACACACACACATGCACACACGCAGTAGCTTCTCACACTGCTAGCTTGACGGTGCGTGTTGACAGATGAGAGGAAACATGGTGTCAGCATTTGGGTTCATTTATTTCATTTCTGTCTGCGTTTATAACTATATAAATATAAATACAATTCTCCACTTGTCCTTGTCTTTTTCCTTCACGCTTAGGTGTGGAGCTTGAGGGTCCTGTGTGGGATCTTGGCTGGTTCAGGACTGCATTTCTGGATATCTGGATGGAGATTTTGGATGTTGTTTCTGGGATCTGCTGGATTCATTCTCCCATTTTGGTAATGACAGCCCAGAGTGCTCTGATTACCACGGGAAACGACGGGAAACGCTTTCACCTTTAACATCTTTTCTATTTTCTAGCTCATCACTCAGCCTTTGGTATATATATATATATATATATATATATATATATATATATATATATATATATATATATAGAGAGAGAGAGAGAGAGAGAGAGAGAGAGAGAGAGAGAGAGAGAGAGAGAGAGAGAGAGAGAGAGAGAGAGAGAGAGAGAGAGAGAGAGAGAGAGAGAGAGGAGAGAGAGAGAGAGAGAGAGAGAGAGAGAGAGAGAGAGAGAGAGAGAGTGAGTCAGAAAGCAGGAAGTGTGGTGAGCAGACCAACCGAGTGCTGAATGATTATGGTCAATCTCTGCTTAAAGGGATCTCATTTTCAAAAACCAAAGTCTAACCAAACCAAACTGTCATTCACTTAATCCCACAGTAATGACATGTCTTGGCTTGGCCCCACTACCATCATATGTCTTAGTAAAAAATGCAAAGTTGGTAGTACTTCATCCCCTCCTCACAGCCAAACCTTTTCCTGTGGAATGAAATAACAGTTTCCTTGTTTAAAAAAGGTGTTTTGCAGAAAAGTTTGATTTCTGATATTCCATGCTGTCATGAGAAGCCCCATGTCCACCAGTAGGGGTAAAGTCCCCAGAAGACAAAAGTCCAGAAGTATTGAGTTTGTGACTTTTGTCATTCATTTTTAAAAATGTAAAAAAAATGTATAGCTCTGATTTTGGACTTTGTGCTTGGCTTTCTATCAGGTATAAGGTGTAGTGTGTGTAATACGTGTTTATCTGTATGTGTTATGCATACGAGTACTCATGCAGACCTTGGCCGCCACACTGAACGTGCTGTCTGATGAACAGGAGCCACAACGTCACTTTCGATATATTAATATATAATATATATTAATATACTGAATATTAAATGTAGGTCAAGCTGACACGAGCAAATAATTACATCAACAACTCCCTGTGGTGACGATGGCATGGAGTTCACAACTCGGAGAATGCTTCTGCACCGTGCAATTGTGGTTAGTGGACGACAAAGTTGTGGAATCTCGCGATAAAGTTTAGGCAAGGCACGCCAGATACAGTTAGCCTAGCCTTCCAACTCCAGCAACTTGAGGAACATCTCAGAAATATGCCAAAGCTTGAGAGGCCTGCTTCGCGCCAGCGTTTTTGGAGTTCTAGCGTCAATAATGTAAGTAGCCTACTTTTCCCTCAATGTAAAATGTATTTGTTGTCAGACTTGGCGGAATTGTGCGCCTTAAATGTATTTAAACAAAAATACAAAAGTGTAAACTACTGTACTGAGAAAAAAAGATATTGGAAGTCTAGAGACAGACGTCCCCTGTGGTTTGATTATTTCCGGTTTCATGTCGAGAAAATGCTACGGTATGTTTATGTTGAAATAAATACAAGGAGCTATGACTTTCACTCAATGGGTTTGAGCTCGTATGAACACGAGGCGGAAAACATACAAATGTTTCGAACCTGTGGTTTTTTTTTTTAGAAGAAATAGTCGAAAGTCATGTATTTGTGTGAGTATGTTTGTGTGTGCGCGCGAGAGAATGTATGTGTGCGACTATGTCCGTGTGTGTGTGCGCGAGTATGTGGGTCCCCCAACATCTTCTGCCGAATCTGAAAGTGGCTCCAGATTAGAACCATTTCAGGGTAGATTGTGAACAATTATGGGAGCTGCGCTGTTGGGACTGTGTGTTGATCTCAGGAGAGTTCCAAGCCTGTGTGTGTGTAGTCTTCACTTCAGACTATACACGTGCAGATGCTTGCTAATTTGAGACGAATTATACTGGTTGTTAAAATTTGTAATTTTGTGAAAGGTTTTGGAGGTCAGGATATACAGCAGATAGTACATTTAATTCTAAGCTGACATGCAAGGAACAATGTTTATCTGTGAACAAGGTCAGCTGAAGTAAGCCAAACTTTTTCATGTGTTATTGTGCAACAGACAAAAGCTGAGTTTGAGCCCATGTAAACATGCCAGATGACTGCACTATTTGTTAAATTGATGCCTGCTTTGATTAGCTTTAAGTGAGTCTCTGTAGATCCATAGCCCAGGACTGCACATTTGATTGACGGCTGTGTCCTTGCATAAGCCTCACTGATGAGATTTCCAGAAGTTTCTCCTGACTCGTGCTGATTTCACAGAGGTATGTGATTTGCTAAAGCTCTCCCGGGACCAATTTAAACGCACAGTGACTGGGGGAGGGAGAAGAGAGCGAATAGTTCTGAAAAGTTTTGTTTTGTTCCGGTCCACTTCCTCAACACGCTGTTGTACTTCAGGGGAGGGTTGGCAGGGCTACTGCTGTTTTCTGAAGGGTGATAAGCCGTGAGAGTCGAGATAAATGTGAGCAGTGTGACAGCTTCTGATAAATGCCGGGTGATTGTTCATTTCTAATGGAGCAGAAATGGTGTGATGTGGTAAAAAACTCCATGCTCGGACAATTACGCAGACCCCGGTCACAGTCAGCTTCGATTTACACTGAAATATGTCGACTATTTAAAATCAGCGTTCCACCCGGATGAGGTCCTAGCTGATGAGGTGCTTTTTTGCTCTCTTTAATAGTCTTATTCATTACACACAGATGGTTTCAATCTATTGACATAAGGAGGAAATAAAAAGAGCTTAAAGAACTCTAGTTTCACTTGTATAAACTGGATCCATTAGTGTACTGACCCACCTGCATGTTTTCCCCCCAACCTCATTAGGCTCATACTTCTTGTCCCCCCACTCTATCAATGCCATGCTGTGTACCATGTAATTCGAGTGAACACAGGATAATAAAATTATATTAAATAAAATTACATATGTGGGAAGGAAAAAAAAAATGAATGAACTCTCTATGACCGCTACCTCTTCCTGACTACAGATTTATGAGTCTGTGAGCTGAAGAAGTGACAGAGAGAGAGAGGGGGAGAGAGAGAGAGAGAGAGAGAGAGGGAGGCCATCTTGACTGAAGGTAGAAGGCGACTCCTGTTGAGAGTTTCCCTGCTTACCATCTTCAAAGCAGCGCGAATGTGGATGTTCGTAATTAGCCGACACATCTTCCAGCTCGTCAGCTGTGGCGTCTCCCGGGGGAACGCTCATCTACGGCAGAACGGCTCCTCCATCTGACGCACTCCCGCTCTGGGTGCCACGCCAAACCCCTCACCCCGGACACGCTTGCTCCACGCCACCACGCCTCAGCACCCCCCCCCCCCCTCCCCCGGTCAGGAACCCTTCTCACACAGCCTTCAGGTATGCCAGTTGTTTCTGCAGCGTTAGTGGACCATGCCTAAATAGTGTTTTTTGTTTTTTTTTCATCGTGATGTGAAACTGATCAATGATGGTTTGTGCCCTTCTATTATGTGGGAACTTTCAGACGTCTCTTAAACAGCCCCTTATACTCTGGTGGGTCTGCGGAGGGCACACTGAGTGTGACCTAACGCTAGAGACCAATAGCCCTGCAGAATGGGCCACTATGATTTGTGTTTAAGCCTGTTGTGATGGGTTTGTTTAATTCTGCAGCTGAGGAATGAGAACAGGATATATATGAGCTGGGAAGCAATCTAGATGTTTTTTATGGCTTCTACTATCACTGTGACAAAAAGGTATACTTCATACCCTACGATACAGCTGATGTGTATGACATCTGGTTTTCACTGAAGCCGTCTGGAAAAAATACCTTGGGAAATATGATGTCCAATATGGGGACTGGAGCTAATCTAAGCCACTGGTACACAAATCATTCTCTCTCTCTCTCTCTCTCCCTTTCTCATTCCCCCACCCACCCGCTCTTTCTTTCTCTCTCCTTCTCCCTCCTTCTCTCTCTTCCTCTCCCTAGCAGTACTGCACAGACCTCCAGACCTGCAGTGCAATTGTAAACAAATCATGGTGTTAATGGGGACAGACATGAGCCGTCCATCTGAGGCTGTCTGTGGGCCCACCCCTGACCGCATCTGTCTGTGGGCCCACCCCTGACCGCATCTGTCTGTGGGCCCACCCCTGACCGCATCTGTCTGTGGGCCCACCCCTGACCGCATCTGTCTGTGGGCCCACCCCTGACTGCATCTGTCTGTGGGCCCACCCCTGACTGCATCTGTCTGTGGGCCCACCCCTGACCGCACCTGTCTGTGGGCCCACCCCTGACTGCACCTGTCTGTCTCCACCTCCTGACTGCGGCGATGCACACATCCTTAAAGAGGCCACGTGCAGAGGCACACTCCATTAGATACACGCAGATGCAGCTCACGCAGACGCAGCCTGTGTGGACACAGCTCGCGCATGCGGGGGCCAGACAGGCTGGCACTCTGGGCACGCTCCGTCTCATCTGTCCAGACATGTGAACGGGACTCCCTCTTGATTACTCATTTAGTAGGATGAACACCAAAGTGATGCCCAGCCAGGCAAGTTGGGGTTATTTTAATAGCACATTTCACACACAAGGCTCTCTGGCATGTTTTACATATAAAAGAATCAAAAACAAACAATCGCATGAATAAAGCATGGTCAGGTTAGAATTGAACAAACACGATTTAAACCCCTGAGGGCATAAAACAATATTGACATGTTTTTCACATTTATTTGGATGACCAACGGCATTTGCATACATTTCTGATACCATTTTGTCTGTTAATTATGGTTGGTGCTACAGGCTTTTAGTCACTGCAGATCTTGGGGGGGCATTACGGCATTTGATTTGGGTTGATTCAGTAGACTCTCACTCACAACCGCATACATTTATTGGAGATAAGAAACTGTAAAGTTAATGATCTTCTTCACTCCGCCCATTCCAGCCAAACTGGCGAGATTAGGTTGAAGGTCTAATTCAATTAAGATCTAATAGCAGCTCATGTGCTTGATAAGCAGAGTTTGGTTGATTAGCATGTTCTGAACTTTGGCCATCTTCTCTCCTTCATTAGGAAATGACTGACATAATGAAGGAGGTTACATATCCACTAATTTTCTTGATATTTAATGATGCATCTCTTGCATGTTGTTCCAGATATTTTTTTAGCTCTATACCAAACTGGCATCCATGCACTAACAGGAAGGATTTCGACAACAGATTGCTTAGAGCTTTGCACTGATTTGTTTATCTTGGCAGGAAAAAGCATGCATCCAAGTTTTTTTTTTTTTTTTTTTTTTTTCTCGGAGGGAGGAGGGGGGGGTGTCTTCAATGTGCCAAGGAATCCCAAGAGTGAGTCTATGCTCTCAGCTTATTGGGTATTCAAATTACAGTGATGCACACAACAGCACATCATTATATGATTGACACATTTGGGAAGCCTTTGTTTTCACACAAACAAATAAACACACTCACACGCATGCACAGAAGTGTACAAATAAGAGCATCAGAAACGTATGACAACAAACCACCACGGTATAAGTAGGTCAGTTAAGAGAGGCTGTACCACTTTAAAAAGAAGAATATGCAGATGGCGAAGAGCTCAGATTCACAGCAAAAGTTAAAAGGTCTGCGATCCAATCACGAAGACCCCCCAAAGTGTGCACAGATTGGTTGAAAAAGGAGTAAGTGCCCCAGAAAACATTGCATACCACATCTGTGCTGATATAATAATATCGTGTAGCATTGTCATTAAAATTCTTATCCGATGCCTCAACATCTTTAGGAAGGCCAAGGCGGAGGCTGTCCGTAGCCGCTCATTGATTGGATGCAGGGGAGATTGCTCAATTTTCATACCTTGAGTTATTCCACATTACCGTCCAGATGGTATTTATCAGGCTATGTAAATTAACAGACTCAAACTGATTACATGTCAAAAATAAGTAGCTAAACCTTGAAGGCATTTATTTTGTATGTACGTTAATGGGTACCTCTTCTTTTTCCTGCAGGCGAGGTTCCTTGTTGAAATTCATGTTTGATAAATTCCCTGGCTTTTCGAGTAATTTAGCCATTGCAAGTGCTGTTGATCCTTTGAGGTTTTTTCTCCCCTCTTTCTCCTAAACCTCTGGGAGTTCAGCGTCACATTTGCATAGCCAAGTTCAAATATATACTCAGGGTGATTGGTTTAAACATTAAGTTGTTGATCTTGCTCCAGATAGATTTGTCAGGATGTCCCCCTCTATTTCTTTTCTAAACTATGTGGTTAATCCGTAAATACCCGTCTCAAACACATCTGTACTAAATTCATTGATTGAGTTAGTCAAACTTACATTCTACCCTTATTTCACAGTCAGCGCATGAAATAAATATTCAGCGATCCATTTATTTTCCATAAGGGTGGATAACGTGCCAGGAGACTTCCTACATATCAATTAGAATAAGAGAGGGTGTGTACTGAGTGAACAGGCCAGGAGAATCAGGACAGATTGAGAGCTATTGGCTCTTAATCCAACCTGATAACACTGGTCGGGAATTCAGACCCAGCCCAGAGAAATTGGTCCAGACAAATACATGTGTCCTGTTAAACCAAATACACTCAGTCCAAAGATCTCACTATTTCCTGGCTGATTGCCATGATAACCCAGCTGGCCTGCAAAGCACTATTTATTTGTTAGATACGACTGACATGGGATTTGCCCTTAAGGTAAAGGTCTCATGGATGCCATAAGGGCAGATAATTGCATGTAAGGCCACAATCGGATTTCAGCGGTTTTGCAGTAGTTTCACTAAAAGCCACATTTGTTCTCTGTTCTAATGTCAGAGTGCAAGTTTTAATGACCATTATCATCTGCTAAGTAGTATGGACAGATTTCTCTACCACACCATATGCAGACAAAGACGCTAACAAGTTAATATGGCGAGCATAAATGTGTGCTCAGTATTATTACAAGCACTTAGCAAAATGTTCAATAGCCTAAAAATTAATTGCTAGAGTAAGCAGAGACAGAACAAATGATTTATAATGCGGCTGAATTGCTGGTAGTTATTTATTTTTGCACTAACCGCAATGTTTTGCTGAAATTGTTAGTCAGCACCAATGAATGCAATTAGAGTTTAATGGCCTTTAAAGACAGCATGAAGCGAAAAGAAAGGAAAAGGTTACAGCCTGCTTTAGCTTAGGCATTGCATTGTCTCCTTGAGGACAGTCATGCATATTACAGTAGCATATCTGTAAGGTTTCATAATTTAACACTGGGATTGTGCACAACAGCTCATGTCAAGCATGTCTGAGGCATGATGAGGAGCAGCGTCTGCCCCCGGTTTGCACCCACTTTCACACGTACAGGCAGATGACGGGAGCTGGCTTTGAGACGCTGAGTACATCCAACTCCGTCGGCTTATACGGACCTCATCAGGGTCTCCATCCAGAGTTGTTCTGCCAAATCACGAGTGAAGGTACCGTGTGGAAACATCCGTTCCACGTAAAAGCGCCCGTTTGGAAAGGCATGTGTGGAAACCATGTCAAGGTCCCGCAGAGCCGAGCGGCACGAGTCAGACCTGCTGCACTGGAGCCTGGGCCAACGGACGTATCCCAGCATCCACTGAGCCGCACAGGCCCAGCATGGGAGCGGCCCACCATGCTACCATTAAGGCCGACACACAGACACCATTAATACACACCACCACTTCATGGTGCTCGGTTCATACGTACACACACACACACACACACACACACACATGGGTGCACATACACACTCAGAGACATAAGAACTCTTCCCATTCCTGAACCATCATCAAAAAAGTAAAAAACAAAATTACATACACCATATGTATTTTATTCAGTGATAATTTAAAACTACACTGAACGTCTTTGTTTTGCTGTGAAACAACTCTGGCCTGATCTCTGTTGCATGAGCCAGGATGGTTTCACAGCTGAACTAAATCCACAAGCGTCAGTGTAATGACTGTTTTGGAGTTTCTGGCACAATGGAAGTAAAGCATAGTGCCTTGTACCCACGTGAAATTGTCTGATAGCCTCATTGAAAGTGTAAATACCGCTGTAAGCCTTGTACAGGAGTTTAACCCCGACTTTAAGACCTAACCGAGGGTGCGTTCCCCCACTATAACTACACGGTTTCAGACCTTTAGGACTTCCAGCTTTGGTTAGGACACATTCATTTCAGATTCATTCATGCCAGAAACACACCATGGTGATCATGATCAAACATGGGTAGATCTGCTATATTGATGTGTGTTAATTGTGTAAGCTGATTTGTAAGATTTGTATCTTAGTCCTGAATCATCATGCCTGAAGCTATAATTGTACCAGAATTAGACCTGCAGGACATCCATCCCCAATGATGAGGACAATACCATAGACTTCCTTTCAGTGAGTCACACAGCTCAGAAGTTGTGTGCTGACAACCATGTCAGGTCAATCAAAGCATCTTTTGGCAGGAGACTTCTTAAGTAGAATGTATAGAGCAGAATGTGATGCTGAAACATGCACATTATATATATATATATAGAAAATATGACAGTATTGCTACTTATTGACTTTGCGATAGAATGTTGCCAGGAATGACTAGAGGACAAAGAAGTTGAAAGTGTCAATTATAATCTAACTGGCTTTGAAGCCCGTGTGCTGCAGACGCTCTATATTCTAATGACTTCTTTTTGTATTTCATCAAGATTTCATTTTCCCAGACCCTCAAGAGAAGCCCTGAGGTATTTCCATACTATATGTTTCTTTGTGAATCTTTTTGTGAGGCAGCTCTTAAGTCTTGCAACACTGCGTTCGTTCTGAAGAGCTGGAGTCACACCACTGCTGGAGGCTCCGTGTCTTTGGCTTTTGAAACGAGAACGTCAGACCCAGAATCAGGAGCAGCTCTGCATACAGTTGATCAGTGATTTACAGTGAGTTATACTGCACGCTACCACATCAAGGTCAGGCATTCATAAGTCCATAAATGTAAAACATGCAGGCAACCATGTAGTCTATTACTCAGATAGAGTTAGCGCTCATCGGAAAGTCACCGCGTTCCGCTGAACAAGTTGTTAATAGGGGAGTTTATTTTCTCTGACAGAGAGGAAATGGCTTCCTGGTGGAGGATGGATGAAGCCATGCAAGCTGTGCAGACACAACCCCGACAACGACGCATAATTAGGAATAAATAAATATTAACACATCCACTCATATAACTATCTGACGCTAACACGCTAAATTGAATTAGTTTTCTGACACTCTAATGGCGTTCGTATAGTGTACACGTGTGAAGAGCAGCACTTCCGCAGAAAGGTACTACCAAATTAATCTAAGAATCAGTAATTGAGACAAATGGCACGGTGACTGGGGCTGTCCCCTTGAAAATCCAGATGAGCAATGGAATGTGTTGCGGGGTTAAGAGGCGGGGTCCGGGAGCAGTGACTTCATCTGAAGACTATTAGCTTTAGTTAACCGTGTACCTTTCAATTAGAGAGATCATTTTGCATTTCTGGGGTATTGATAAATGTTGCTGTGCGCTCAGTGTCTGCGAGGCGAGGACTTGTAGAGGGAAAAAAAAATAGCGCATGTCCCTCAGTGCTACCATCGCTCACATTTAAACACATCCTACTTTTAAAATTACAAAGCTCTTCCTTTCCAGCAGAGCACAGGCGCAAGTGGCAACGCGTCCCAGTAAGCCAGCGCGTGCCGCTTCACAAGGGCAGAGGCGTATGCGCATGGCAAAAATAAAGTAAAATTGCAAATCAAAAGGTCCTTTGTATTAAATTACAGGGAGCTCTTTGCAGGAATGAACCCAGCACACATGGAGTCTGTGTGAATCTAATAATGAACTTGCATCCGACCTTAATTAAACAGTCTGCATCCCTTTGCCTAGCCATATAATGATGTCAAGCCGGGAAGCAATTAGCCTCCCTTCTCTGAAAGCAAACACTGTTTGTATGGCGCATGAAGTATAGCAGTAGACACGCTTATTGAAACCCTCCTGAAAAATAAAATTAATTAGTATGTGATGTTTTTTGGGGATGCCTTAACATTGCACCCAGAGGACAGATGCCTTAGATTAAAGATGAAACTTGCTTTGTGCCAGAGCTGGTAATGAAAGCGGCAGGGCTACCTCACCCGGGCTCATTAGTAGCAGGCCAGAGGAAGAGAGCGCGCCTCGCACCCCGACATCATAGCATCCATTAAAATAAGCTGTCATGAAGTTGCAAGAATAACAATCCACAGTAGACCGAGCCATCAGACGGAGGAGGAGGCAAGGAAAGTTCTGAAGAAAAGGCCCTCTCGAATTGTTCTTAGGTGTGCGGCGTACGACATTTATTTGTGTTTAGAGATGAAGTCTTTGTGTGCCTGAGCTAATTAAAGTGGTTGTGCATTGTTGGTGTTAGCCCACAATCGGGCGTCTACAGGCCAATCGAGACACACAATTACACAATTAAACCTCCCACACGTTCTAGGACGTTGTCAGGGAAGGGGGAAAAAAAAACCGTGACAGGTTGTTCACTTCCCTTGATTCAAACAAAGATTTTATTCTCGAGCTGATTCTAGAAACTGGCTGCGATGTTATGAAACAATTTCTCAAAGCTTGTCAGGTACAGAGTAGGGAAGCGCTCACAGCGCGTGTGATCCAAGGCCTGCTCATATACGCTCTTATGATGTAAGGTGTAATTTCGCCCAATGGGGTTTGCCGCTGGGGCTCTTTGTTCTCATTGGAGAATGGCTGTTTATTCATGTCTGTTTACTCGTGTCAGGTTTCTCTGTGGCTGGCGGCAGTCGCGTGGGCGGTCATTAGCCAAGCATTCTAACTTCGTTACGAGAGAGCATTCGGAGATGGGACTCTAATTGGAGACATTTTACAAGGGAAGCACTTATCACTTTGCTTATTAAAAATGCTTATTGGAAACAATAAAGCACACATTATGGTGGGGAAATTAATATAGTGCATTGCCCAGAACATAATGCTGTTATAATGTGTGCTGTGTTCGTCCTAATGAGTGCTGTTCAGTTTATTAGTCCTGATGACAGAGGGCTGGGCTCGGGCGGTTATTGTTTGGTACAGGTTGATGGATTTCAAGTGAAGCCGTGTCGGAGTACACACACACACACACATACACAAGCGCACACACACACTCAGACACACGCACGCAGTGACTCTCTCACTCTCTTTATTACGGAGCGAAGCAGGCGTTGAGCCCGGCGGGTTAGCTTTAACGCGAGATAAACATATAAATCTGCCGTGCTTCTCTGTTAGCCTGGAGTGGAGAGCAGGAGAAAGCCCCGCCTGACTGTATACATTCCAGCCCTCCTTATTTCCACCACTGGAGAGAGGAGGCCATAGATAACTCAGTGACAGGGGATGTCCCCCGGGAGCTGGGCCAGGGAGAGGGGGTTAGTAGGTCATTACAGCTTCTGCACAAACCCTTTAATTGACTACAGAGCCAGGCTGGATCTGTGTCAGGTGAGTGCTTTTGGCTAAAGAAAAGTGCAGCCTAATAATTTGGGTTCTCAGTACGCGGCTGTTTGCGTACGGGAGACCCTTTTGTTTGTCAAACAGGGCTTTATGTTTTATTCCTCTCACTGGATTTTTTTTGTTGTTGTTTTTTTTTCTCTCTCTCTCTCTCTATTTTTTTTTTTTTCTCCACAAGTTTGAGGCAATTTATTTGCGATCCAATTTCAATGAGTCTTGCAATCAGGCAATGCAATCCAATTATCTCTTTGATTGGGCGAACTGATTAAAATGTGTAGCCAAACGTGATTATCTCTCTCTCACTCTCTCTCTCCCTCTCTCTCTCATGCTTTCTCTCCCTCTCTCAACATCTGAAGGGGACATAAGTGTTCTTGAATTAGAAATATACTATATTTAAGATTGATACTAACTAACACTGTATTGTTTTCCCGTTCAAAAGTTGCATTCACAAATTCTGAGCTGTTTGAGAACATCCATCAAGCCAGTCATGCTGCATTTACCCCATCACATTCGTATGTGAGCAATGTAAACTGAATAATTCTGTATATCTTCATGCGGTTCTTGAATTCACGTGTGTTAAATCTAATTTGCCGACGGTCGTAAATAACTTTCATTTTAGCTCGTATCATAAACAGCACCTGGCTTTCACAGCTGTCTTTACACAGGGCTACATACATGATATTTCATCATCTGTTTCCCTCTCTCCTTAATCAGGACCAGTTGTTCTCAGATGACCTTAAGCGAGCACGCGGAGCTGAAGGCACCATGTCCCTGCACATGCCGACTGGGGCCCGCGCTCGGGCGGACCGACGGCCTTTCCACAATTTTGAAATATAATGACCCAGTTGTTTGATTGCTGAAGCGATAACCATGAGTGCATGGCTGGCTCATTTATCAAATTACCAACTTAGTGAAGGTTCACAGAGACATGTAAGTAATGAATGACAGGACAGGGGGAGAGAGCGGGGGAGAGAGAGAGGGAGGTCAGTCTGGGGAGAAGGCTCATATGTTATCATTCTCTCTCTTTTCCCCCCCCTTTCTCTAAGCTGCTTGTCTGTAGCTTATGAAATTTAAAGTGGTGTCTGGTTTTTGCCTCCACCAGAATGGCCTTGCCTCGGCTGAGTGCCTGGGAGAGGGGTGTGTGATAAGCCCAGCCAGACACCCCTGCCAGAGACGTCACCACTGACCCGGGCAGGGGTCAAGAGGCAACCGACAAATGTATGTCCCATTGTCCTCATCAGTTACTCTAAAATTGATAAAGATGGAGAAGATGGAGGGAAAAGTGGCCAGAATGGGGGAGGGGCTGTGGAGAGAGGTGTCAAACTCCTCCATAACCAGGGTTTTGTGACGGATGATTGGGGATGCCATCCCATAATGCAGTGCAGTGTGACCTCACACTTTGCATGCTAGGTGAGCATGCAACACTGACCTTGCTGACTCTCAGCTCTTGTTAGCCATATCAGGTCAAGGGTCATCATGTGTTTAGCCCCCACTGTTCAAGTTCATGACACAATTCTGTGCTGTTTAAATGTTTGAAAAAAAAAAACTGATATTATTTGTTCTGCATACCTGCTCTTTCTATTCAGGCAGTGTCACTCTTGTGCTAGAGGGTCTTCTCTGCTTTCTTTGCTCTGATTAGCTGTGGCTCTCGCAGGAAAACACATTAGCCTCTTGCTACAAACACTGATCGATTTCTCTAAGACGGCCTATCTCATTGCTTTTATATTCTATTGATTTTGCTGGATTAAGTTTTATGGCTCTCAATTATTTTTGTGTATGATTGTTCACATCTGTTTACTGCGAGCCGCATAATCGTTGAAAGCAATGATTGTGTTCAAGTTGATAATCCAATTTCAATACAGGAGACATCCCTCCATTTGAAAGAGATTACGTTGTTCTCTGCAGGACTGAGGTGGGATTTCAGAGCTGAGCTGATCCGGAAAGAAGTTCCCGTGCTGCACCATGCCAGCGAAAACGGTTAGAAATGGCTGTTGTCTCATCAGACGTTTTTGTTTTGTTGTTTTTTTTCCTGAGAAATGCTGGCATTCATTAGGAAAACATTTAGCCACCATGAGAGGTCTGTATTAACCCGCTGTGGTGTCACTCAGATAGAGGAAGAAGCACCATGGCACAATTAAATCTGAAGTAGGTTTTGAGCACCGTTGGCTAATGTGATTCTAATATGATAGCAGGGGACATCACTGAAATGTACGTTCATCTGTCATTCGAAGGGAAGCCCTGACACTCTTCAAACGTCATGGCCTTCAGTGGAAGCATTTCCTTTTTAGCGTTGTGGTCCTCTCTGGCGTGGCTGGAGAGATGGATGTTTCTCTCCAGGTGCTTCCTGCTGGGCTTGAACGACCACAGCAATAGAAGTTTAATCAATGTTTCAGATGGAGAAAGCCCTCACAGATATTTCTCTGATATGGTAAGTGTCTATCAAAACTGTCATAAGTGACACTGAAGGCTTGGACGTGGCGTGCCAAAGAGACAGGCAGCATTGTTTCTAGACTATTCTGCAAACCTGCAATGAATATTAAAGCAGAGCTGTTGAGGATGGGGGATGCAGGGGGGGCGTCTGAGCATTCACATATATAGAACAGCACTGCAGCATCACATGGATGGCATGATTTAATTCGGTACATAGCAAAGTACTGGTCTGCAGTCTCTGAACTGGAGAAGGTTCATAGTTTCTGTTGCTGGAGTGATAAACATGTCAGAATATGCACATGTGCGTGTCCGGTTAACCCTTAGATTTAATGTAATACCACGATTCAACTTGTCTTTTGAATTGTAACCTCGGTCTTTGTGTCTGGAATATCTACCTGATTGAATGTAAACAGTAAAGATGAGTGACTGATTTAGTGAGATTTAGTGAATGACCAGTTGAATGCATAAAGGAGTGGATTACACTGCAGAGGTCACAAGCGAATGATCAGATCCTGCAGATCAAACCACACTGCAGATCAAATCCATACACATGGGTGTCCAAAACTCAAGTGAGTAAATAAACACATTTGGGGGGGAAAAAAACAACAACATAATAATAAAACACAGGCACCTAAGGGAGCTGCATGAGATGCATGTGTAGTATAGGGCAGAGGTAATTAAGCCTTTCTCTTTATTTCCACTACATTGGAACATGAGTTTGGCTGGCCAGATCTTAATGAATAGGTAACCCTTCCCAACACACACACACACACACACAAAAAAGCAGGGCGACACTGCCCACTCTTGGCACTGGCCGGCCTCATTGTTGCCAGTCCCATGGAGGTGGGACGGTTGGTGGGTGTGGAAGCTAAATTACCCTCTACCCGGGGCAGGAGGCCCTCCCGAGGGGGGTCGGTGCTGCCCTGTGAGTAAGCTTGTACCATGGCTGCCCTTGACATGCCTTCTCCACGGACGGCGGGACGCGGGGGGGGGCTGCCAGGCGGAGCGGCTGGAGCAGGGCTAGTGCCAGATGGCAGCAGCTGCGTCAGAGCGCCCTCTCTGCGGCCGACACCTGTCCACGCCGTAGCCCTCCAGGAACCATCAGCAGCCGCCCTAAAGAGGCGTCAGCAGGAAATGAGGCGCTAACCCAGGAGTGAAAGGGCTGTGAGGCCTCACTGGGCCCTCGCTGGGCCCTCGCTGGGGCCGTGCCGGGGGCCACGCTCCGGCTCTCTAATGAGCACCGCACTCCGCGCCAAGACACGTTTAGCAGCCATGCTGTTTACTTTATCATCATTACCCAGCATGCCGCTGGGCTGAGGAGGGGCCGGCAGGTTGGACGGCTTGGATGGAGGGCTGGCCGGACAGCAGGGCCACCTGAATGGGCGTGTGGAGGGGTGGGTCAGAGTGCACACATGAGCCAGAGTCGCAGCTGGGGCCTGAAGAAAGTCTGCCATCGCAGCCAATCAAATCCAGAGAGCAGTAAATACTACGGTTGTCCCTTAAATGCTGGTATTTCCTTTAGCACTGATTTGGATATACCCCCCCCTCCCTTCACCGATATTATGTAGAGAGGCAGTATATTTATGCAAAATTAATTGCTTTGGTTTTTACTACCATGAAATCAGAGGAGAATGGAAAAACTCATATCTTGGAAATGTGACAAGACCCTCTCCATAGCCTACAGCTCATGGACGGATATTAAAAAGTCATTAGATAGAGGGCATCCTCGGGGGATGCTTTCATATGAACCTCTTTGGTGTCACGACCCATGTTATTTGTGTATGAGTGACACTTACCTGGCAGACATGACATGAATTAAACACTGCTTTATGTGTAGCGTTTCGTCTTCTGACATGTCTGTAGTGCTTGAACCGAACACTCATATTTCACATTGGCTAGGGGTCCTTTTTTTTTTTTTTTTTTTTTTTTTTTTTTTGCTTTTGTGCCCCTGCCGGCCCCCCATTTTATTTCTGGATCCCGAAACAAGAATAATATGGACTTAGGAGTAAAGGCGGTGGGGTGGCAGTCCGAGGTGGCGTCTGTGTCGTGTGCGTCGGGGCTGTTCGTGGGGAGAGGCAGGAAAGCAGGAAGCCCTATGTGGATGAGACGTCCCCTTTGGCCTGCTAAGGTCAGCATGCTGAAACGTGCATCGTCTGATTAGCATGGCCGCCGCTCCTGCCCGCTCCCGGCACGTCTGAGAAGCGCACGCAGATGAGCGTGGAAGGGAGACTGTGATTTGTTTTCACAGCGGGCACGGGTGTTCGTATGGAGATGAAAAGGAAGGTGTAGGGAGGTGTAGGGAGGTGTAGGCGCATCGGGTGGGTGTTCAGATCTCAGCCGAGGGTAAAGAGCACCGGGTCTCCACTCATTCCGACGAGTGACCCCAGGCGATCTCCCAGCGGGCTCTGGGCTCCTGGGCAGGACCACAGACAGGGCCCCTCACATGCAGCGAGCACTAATACATGTTTTAAATAATTAATTTGGCTTTAATTGTTTTTGTAGTGATTAGAAACAGTTTGTAACCCAGGACTCCTATAGAGCTATATGTGTGCAGACTGCATTTTAAACACGCAGGTCAAGGTTACGATTCATGTTCTTTTTGTGCAGTAATTTTTTCCCCATTATGTTTGACTGAGTGCTTTGATAAAACATGAAGGTACTTTCTGTAATACTTTTTTGTGTTGTGGTTTTATTGATCCGCCAACCCCTGGGGAGTCACTTTCTGCGGGAGGCAATTATGAAATCAGTGCAAAAACGGGGATAAAACAAGATATTACGCTCACATGGTGGGCTGTGTTCCATTCGGCTCCAACACAGAAGAGATCTTTCTTGCTCTCTTTCTCAATATTACATACAGCAAGAGAAAAAGAAAGATAAAGGAGATTGACAAAGAAGAAAAAAAAAAATAATCAATGTGTAAGCTACTGTAGAAAACCCATGAATGCCATCATGTGTGGAATGACTTTGAAATTACTTTTCAATTGAAACGTTCCCTTTGCTTAGCTTTTTTTTCTCTCTTCGTGTCTCTTCGCCCGAGTCTTTACAAGCAACACTAAGCATCTAGCTCCTCGAATCCGTATTTAAATGTCAGCTCGAATGTGCTTTTACATGACCGCGCGCTGTCGGAGATACAGCGGGCAGGAGGACTGAGGTGGTAGCCGGCATTTAAAAGGTGTGCATATGCACCCTGGCCCCTCCCTTCCAGCGTGAGGCTGATGTGGGTGGCCGTGTCTCTAATGGTGCTAAAATCGCCTTTTTGAAAGTGACACCTGGCTAAATCGGACGAGCGAGTGGAGCTGTAATGGAGTCGGGCTGATCTGGGGACGGACAGGTCGCGGTTCTCGCTGTTTAACCCCTCAGGTGACGCTGTTTGTGTGTCACTTATTGGATTGTTAATAGATTTTCCTCGTTTGTGCGAGACACCGCGAACGCAGAGCCGAGACCTTTCCGTTCCGCCGCCGGCGGGGAGGCCTCAGGCCGGGCCGAGGCGGCGAGCGGCGGGGACGTAGCGCTAAAATTGCGTTGAAACGGCGTTCGGAAGCTGCCGGAGGTTCCACCTCCTGACAGCCTCGCAGCTGTACACTGGCAATAGCAATCCTCCAGTGGCAGTTTTAATTATCGGCACGGCGATACTATCAGTAAGTGTGTAATTATGTGTCAGTTTGCAGGCTGGTGGGTATGAGGGGTGAAAGTGAGGGAGATGATGGTTGAAACTGGCGAGTCGTATTTAAACAATTCAGCATGTGTAACTGGCACTGTCATTAAACAGAGAGGGCCTGACCCCTTCTGTCACTCAATCTCTCACTTATGCAGATCCTTCTGTTTTCACTCCTTCATTCACTCCTCTCTCTCTTTCTCTCTCTCCCTCTCTCTCTCCCACTGCTCTTCATGGGATTTCACGCTTAGATAGGAGATGAGGCAGGAAGTGGCTGAACGCACGGTGAGAATCTGACATTCGACTGGTTCCTCCTGTGTTGACTACACACACACACACACACACACTCACAGTGTGCCATTTCACAGCCACAGCTTTAACACACTCACACATTTAAATTGGCATACAGCAGGCAAATGTGCCACTGTTATTTGTTTATATATTTATTTCTTATATATTTTGTGTGTGTGTGTGTGTGTGTGTGTGTGCACGCATGCCTTGAGATGCACTAGACAGCAGCTCTTTAGAAAGAAAATAATAAAAGTAATATCAAACAAAAGATCTCAAACTGTGACACAATTTTACTAATTTGTGTACTTTTCTGAGTAGTATTTTGTGTTGTCAAATTAATTGCATTTTACTGCAACAAATTGACTTGTCAATATTTCTCTCACCTCTCTTCTTTTCTTGTGGTATTTGTGTTTTATGCTACACTCTCCATTAATGTTTTGTAGTTTTTGATTTTAATATTATTTTACAACATTTTAAATTAAAATTAGACATTTAATATTATTTTACAAAATTATAAAATAGAAATTTTAGTGACCTATTGTGAAGTAACTACAAGTATTTAAAATTAGTATTAAATTGATGTGAATAATGAAAGGCAGTCCTGCCCTTACATGCACTGTAAGCTTGTGCCTCATTATCAGCTAGACGTGTGAGATGGCCCGGAGTCTGTACCAGCGTCCATTAGAGAGCAAATATCGCCTCTGATGATATGAAACGCACTAACGTCTCCTTCTCTGCCTTCCAACACTTCTCATTTAGCCGAGCCAGACAGAGGTGAATCGCTGTCAGAACTCTCACCAACATGAAACGGCAGCCTGCCTGGGGTGGTCTGCACTGGGGGCAGAAGAGAGCCATGGATGGGTGACGTGGTGGTGGTGGTGGTGGTGGTGGGGTTGGGGGGGCGTGCCAGCTTGCCTGAGTCGTAAGATGCTGTGTCCCAGGGACAAGAGGGAAATATCCATATCATAATGAGAGTCAGTATTAATTGCGGCTACACCTCTGCACTTGAAAGTAATGAGCGCTAGCATGGCGCGGGCCTCTGAGGATTAATTTGTAGTAATATTTTATCAGCACCGAGAGGGGGTAATTTATTTTCTTTTACGTAACCAAACTTTAAAGGTGGGCCCCAGCCAAATCTTGATTGGCAAAATAAAAGTCTACATGTCTTTTATGATGGAAAACGTTCCCATTGAACCGAACGGACTGCGGAGGATGAACTTGGTCATGCCGAGGTCTCCTGTGGACGAGAGCTATATGGGACACGTGAGGCAACAGAAGTGCAGTCTTAATTTAAAGACCGCTCGTCCCCCTGTGGTCCTATGATAAAGACATGTGACAATGGTGGTTCTCTAATTTATGTTCAGGCCTGCTACATTAATTGATTTTCCACACCCTCTGTCTTTATACACCTCTAGTACTGTGCAGCTTCAGACTGCAGTGTCACATTCTTGTTCATTATTGCCATTTTTGAGACTAAACAGTGAATCTTTCTAAATGACAACTAACGTCAACAGTATGAGTCTTATCGGTTTCTTATGGAGCTTGGCTTTCATGGATTCACTGGAAGTGATCGAATATGGACTCTGAATTACATTTATGTGGGTAATGTCTTCTGTCTTGCAATTAAAAAAAATGACACTTATGTTCCCATAAAAGACAGTTCATTTGGGTTCTTGTATATTAGCCTAAAAGGCCCAATTCCACAGTTAACAACTGCAGATGGTGTCCATTTTGTCCCCGCTAAGCGGCTTGGCGTTTGTCCGCCAGTGTGATGAGCTAAGTCATGGCCACGTCCTGAAGGCAGAGTTCACTAGTGTAAGAGGTAGAGAGATTCAGGAGGAGAGGAGAGGAGAGCTATTCAGACTCACGCTGAAGGGGGATTGGTCAAGCGTCTGCTCTGCCTCCTATTCCCACCTGCATATGCTCCTGTGAGCTCACTAAACTGGTGCTAAACTGGTCCCAGACCTGCTGATCTTCATTTGTAGGCTGGGACGAAAGCCTGGAAGACTCATTTTCAAAGTGTTTCTCATCCGTTTTCCCATAAATACAGATGACCTAGTAAAAGAGCCTACCCTTTCAAAATAAGGGTCACCCTCCTAATGATGATCTAACAGAGGGAAAGGGTCTGTATAACGTAACATAAACATTCAACTGTGGTATGTGGCAAACATAAGCTTATTCTGTCTACCAAGCGTCCGTTTAAATTTGTTCCAAATTTTAATTATAGTTTCAAAACTGAGTACATTTTAACAATAGGTGAAGCAAAATCATTTATACTTATACATAAAAAAAGTCATATATCAAATCATAACTGACTGACAAGATTGACAAGAAGTCCCCAGTCCTCCAGTTACCCTAAATCCACATCTCATGAGAACCTGTCCAACCTTGGCAATCATACCCCACAATAACTGATGCACTTTTAAATTAAAGAGTATATACCTCAAACTGTGGAGGGTTCCTGTGTCTCCTCACCTGTATATGCTGAGGAGACCACTGTCAGAGATTGCTGAGTGGGATATATAGTTTGTAATAATTTCCCATTTGGACGTCTCTGCCAGATGCCTGTTTTGATTGGCTGAAAGTGTCAATATTATTTCTGCATGCATTTCTGCATTCTGCATGCAACCAGATGACATAGCCTTATTAAAGTGTGAGGCTTGTGTCAACAGGCAGCATTGAAGACAGGGTGCTGCGTTCCGCAGGGTCAGTGCACCAGAACCCTAATTTGTTGACCCTGAAAGTGGAGGGGTTAAAAGTTCAAAGCCCAGCTGTGGGGAAGGTGTGTGTGTGTGTATGTTCTGAGGCCAGTTTTTCTCTGCAGGGTCCATTTTCCTGTTAGAGAGACAAGAAACCCTTTAAACCCAGAGGGTATGTCCCTCTCACTAAATTGTCCTTCAAATGGACCGTACAGTCAAACAGAGGCCGAGGTGAAAAGGTTTATGCTCAGGTAAGAAAGAAAGAAAACACACATGCTTCCAGAATTCCAGTAACACACACGCACTCACTTTTTTTTTTTTTTGTTTGTTTTTGTAAAGATAAATGTTCTTTTAAGTGTGTGTGAGGTAATGATTTTTATTTAAATTATTGTAGTGCTTTTATTCAATGACTGGTAGTGAAGAGGAAGAGGAAGTATTTCAAAGGCTTCTCTTCGATTTGTTTGGGTCCCTCCCAAAAGGACTCCACTATATTCCACAGTCCACTGAGCTATCTTGATTGGCAGCAGCTATCGAACATTAACAGTAATGGTATTTCCACTGTAATTAAGTGTTAATTACTTCCTCATGGTAATGGACTTTTTTTGGGGAATGGAGGGGTTTTTTTTTCTTTCTTTTTCCTTCTTCTTCCCTCTCACCAGTCCATTGTTACGGCGGCTGAAATAATTTCCGTGTGATCGTTTTCCCGGATATCAAAATGTGAATAATTATTCCCTAATTAAGAGAGCGGGGCCTGCTCCTGGAGTTAAGGCTTCTGCATTAATTTGAATGTTTTTACAGTTGTTTAATTGGGCTGAGGGAGGTTAGTGATGAGAGGCCCGTTTTCCAGTGCGCAGGGGCCGGGTCCGCCTCTGAGCTGACTCCACTCAAGGTCAAGAGCTCCTGCTGCTCCTGCCAGACGCGGCATTGTTGGCGGAGCACGCATCTATCATCCTGACAAGCATGTGCTCCCGTGTCCTCAATTATTAATTGCATTAAATACATTTTTTTTTTTTGTCTGAAGAGGACGGCAGCGTGCGTTGCAGTAGAATGGCCTCTAACACTGCCCTATTGTTGCTGCACAGTTTGACACTTTTCCTGGCTAAGTGTGTGTGTGTGTGTGTGTGTGTGTGTGAGACAGAGAGAGAGATGAGAGAGAGAGTGAGGTAAAGCTAGAGAGTGTGTGTGTGTGTGTGTGTGTGTGTGAGTGTTTGATTGCTCAATAAACAGACAGAAACGAAGAAGGCCAAGGTGGGAAACACTTCTGTAAGGACTCTGTGGAAGTTTCTGGATAGTCCTGTTTGCCAAAGTAATCGAGGCCTTCCGGCGAGGGTGTTGCGTAACTGAGGTGCTGGGGTCTAGGGCACTGCATGAGAAGCTGAGAGAGAGAGCGGTATAGCTGCAGGCCCTAGCAGGAGAGACAGAGAAAAATGTATTCATTAACTGGCTGGCGAGGAGGTGTTTGTAAAAATAAATAGGTCTCAACTGCCGGTTGAGGTGAGGATATCTTTTTTTTTTTTTTTTTTTAAAGATGAAACATATCATAATGAATAAACATCAATACTCCTCTCTCTCTCTCTTTCCTCTCTCTCTTCCCCTCTCTCACTCACACACACACACACACACACAGCTAGATTCGGGATGACTTGGAGCGCCAAGGCAACTGTTCTTGGTTCAAATCTTCAAAACAAGTTCTGCTTTGTTTGTTTGTTTTTCGATGTCTGCGGTTGAGGTGGGCCCTGAAGCCCAATCTCCTGTCCTGTCATTTCCCAGCAGTCTTAGCTAGCGCTTAGCTTAATCAGGAGCGTAAGACAGCACAGAGCCGTTAGCGCAGGGCAGCTCTGTGATGTATAGGAGGAGAAGACGTCTGTCTGCCCCTTACCCAGATTACGGCTCCTGCTGTCGAGGATAAAGCCACCATCACCCTGCACTCCAGACAGATGAAGCTCGGAGAGCAGCGGGCATTTTTCACGGACGCCATCTTTTTTTTTTCACCCCGCCACGTTCTCCTGCACAGACTTGGCTGGGTATAATATTTTTTTGAATTAATTAGGAATTTTGGTAAATGACGTAAAATGGCCCTAATTTTTTATGTCTGCCAGGAGAACAATTAGACCATTAGGAGTAACAAATGGGGCAACCGTGCCCATATGCCTGTTGTAGACCTTCAAGGCACATTATTTCTGACATGCCAAAACAAATAGCGTCAGGTTTGGCCAGATTCTATTGTCGGAGACACCTCCCCATACACATGGAGTAAGTGATGTGATTTCTGCAGAGTGCTTTTCTTTTTTTTTTTTTTTTTACCCAGTGCTCGTCACTAGGCCCATCCCTGGATGTGAGACCTCATTAGAACTGGCACGCTCTCACCATTCTCTCTGTTATTCTTCAGGTGAACCTTAATTTACATGGAGGTGCGTTTTGCCGTTCCCCTGTCGCCGCGAGTCTCTCGCTAACGCGGTGAGAGCGAGGGGAGGGGAAGAGAGAGAGAGAGAGAGAGGGAGGAAGGGAGAGAGAGAGAGAGAGAGAGGGAGGAAGGAAGGGAGAGAGAGAAGCAGCGCACAGGGGCCCGGCCGGCACTTGAGATGAAATTTCTGCCTCTTGAAACCTGTCAAATCTGGGCGTGAGGCGGCGAGTGAGCTGGGAGGGAGGGGGAGGGGCCCGAGGTGCAAAAAATAGTATTTCCACCCTGATAAATGAGGTCTATCCTGCCTGCATATGGTATGTGTTTTAAAGTGCCTCCCCCCGGCCCGAGCGCGCGGGAGCCATCTTTCATGATGGACTGGAACGCTCACTCTCATGTGGGGGCCCGGCCGGTTGCCAGGCAGCTGCCAGTAGAGGCACAACTGGGGTCACCACGGATACAGCTGTGTGTCGCAGCCTACAGTCATTACTGCCTGGGTCGCACAACTGTGCCAGATACTTCCAAAAATGCTTGTTTATGTGTTCCTGCTTCATAAGTGGCATTTATTATCTGCCCATGAACTATGACATAATGTGGACAACGCTGAAATGTTTCCCTCCTGCTGTCCTGCAGTCACTCACGGGGTCAGCGCTGACCAGATCGATTGGATAAAATAGTAGAACATAACATTTACAGTCCGACGGTTACAGTTGGCACCTTTTTGTTTTTATTTTCCTGGCTGTCACTGTTTATTTCACAGGTTTCTGCGGCTTAGTTAATGTAAGTTATTGCCCAGAAAAGTCATTAGTCCAAGATTCTGACTGTGAATTCTGATTGTGTTGATGACAAAGGAGGACGGCAGTAGTAAATGTGGCCTTATACTGGCTCCTGTGTTAGCAGTGTTTATTCTGAGAGTCATGACCTGTCTCGTACACAAACCCAAAGGCAATTTAATAAACTCACCTGGGCCAAATACACTTACATTTAAGGTCATTAGAGTTGTATTAGAGTTGTAACTTTCATCCTTGTCAACATTGTATACATTTTCTTTTATTTCCAATAATTACCCAAAGAAAGTTTTCTTTGATTGTTGAAAATTGAAAAATACGTGAATATATACTTTTTTGTCTGAGTAACCATATTACTGGTTACTGGTTTAGTAATGACCACACTATGCATGATTTTCATGACAGCAAACACTGGCCTTTCTGATACCCAGGAGGCTACCATAGTGGATTGTGCGTGTGTGTGTGTGTGTGTGCGTGTGTAAAGGGGAATATGTGACCCAGAAACTAGACAAGGTGTCGGTTGAGTGGACTTCTCTGTCACTAACGTGATGTTATGTGGGTCACAATTTATTAGTGAGTTATTTATCATTCTTCTGCGGTGCTGTGTGGTGTGTGAGGTCGTTACAGCCCCTGTGCAGTCTGTGTTCTGAAGTCCTCAGTACGTAGTCTGTGTGGTGTGTGAGGTCTACAGCTCCTGTGCAGTCTGTGTTCTGAAGTCCTCAGTACGTAGTCTGTGTGGTGTGTGAGGTCTACAGCTCCTGTGCAGTCTGTGTTCTGAAGTCCTCAGTACGTAGTCTGTGTGGTGTGTGAGGTCTACAGCTCCTGTGCAGTCTGTGTTCTGAAGTCCTCAGTACGTAGTCTGTGTGGTGTGTGAGGTCTACAGCTCCTTTGCAGTCTGTGTTCTGAAGTCCTCAGTACGTTTGCGTTTCTCCATTTATTCACTTCTAGGATTTTGATCCTTCCTTTGGTAGCCAGAGAGACCTGCTCAGTCTGTCACCACGGCGATGTGGGTGGCAGCCGTGCCTCCCTCTCTCCGGCTGTTCCTAACGGGGTTCCTAACGGGGTTCCTAATGGGGTTCTCCTCCACTGAGAGTGGCACAGTAGGACGTTTGGAGCTCTGGACTAACCAGGCTCTTCCACCAAGACTCTAAGTACGTCAGCTCTAGGCCATCTTTGTGTGCTCTTCGTAATCACACCAGCAGATTTCATCATTTCTCAAAAAATCCCCTTGTTTGGAATTTAAAATTCTGCAGTTCTGTGCCTTCTCTGTGTGGCATAATAAATTGTCACCATTAAAATTAATTAATATTGCGGATTCTTTCTGTGAACCTGATCCCTTGAGTATCTGACGCTTTTTTTTTTTCAGTCTAAACTGAGTCATTTAGACACTCAGTTGTTTATTTTTACTCTTTATTTATTGCCTCGGCTGAGTCTGACCAGAATAAATGCCATTTTCCCAAAGCATGTGTCCTCTCGACATATTTCCGAGTTCACTACGATCCGAGCAGAGCGATCCACTCCATGTTTCTCTTCAGATGAAGTTATCTGGAAGTGCTTTCCTTTTCCCTCAGAGTGGGCATCTCTCCTCAACTCCACCATTGAGGAGGAAAACAGACCCCCGTAGCCACTCGCTGCACCCGCACATCCTAGAACCCCCACCCACCCACACCACCGGCATCCTCCTCCTTTATGTGTTGGAGCAAGCTCCCCATGTGTGGAAACTTTATTGCTCATTATATGTAGAGGTATGATGAAATGACAGGTGATTTATTGAGGCCCAAAAAGCACTTGGTCTGTGGACGTTTTTATCTTCAATGTAGTTGCATTCTGTCAGCTGTTTCCAAGCACCTCAGGTAACAGCACAAGCAGAAGTCTTAACTACTACCCGACGATGCTGGCCATAAATATCTTGTTGTTTGTGCCATTTCATAGACATTATTCTACCTTTTCTCTGCCGGCTGCTTGTTCTGTCCTTACCCTCTGTGTTGTTGTTAGTGTTTATATTTCTTCTCACATTGTTTCTGTTGGGTTTAGATCCATATTATAGACCAGACCAAATGAACACTGTCACAACTTTTGGTTGATTCAGTTAATCAACTAAAACCACGCTGACAAAACTGTGTTCATTGTAACGAGGTCCCGTTGACACGCTGGTGTCTGCTAGGGTTCCGTGCGCTTCCTACACGTCTAAAGTCAAGCTCATTTTTCCTTTGTTAACACACTGACGTTAACACGCTGACGTCTCTGCTGTGTTCAGTTTGAAACAGTCGCAAACTTTTAGTCTGCCCGCATCACCCTCGTTACAAATTACGTGACATTTGTACTGACAAAAACAGTCTTAAAATAGTGCTGGCTTCAAATGAATTGAGGCCAGTCTCTGGTGATTCTGTAAAATAAGGCTACATTTGGGTCCCTCGTGACTAATAGGGACAGCTGCTCAGAAATTTAAAGGACAATACAGAGGGAAAAAGTCTTAATTACTGGACAGAAGTTAGTCAGTAATGAATATTTTATTTTGGGCGCTGTATGGGCTGCCGGTGAGTTATGCCAGAGGTAGCGACTGAGCCGTGAATCATTATGTCCAGGTAAATGCCAGGATGATGGCATAATTGGTTACCGTGGAGAGAAGCGCAACCTCTGTAAAATGTTAGTCAGGTGGAAGGCACAGCCGTGTAATTCATTACATGCAAATATAACTGACTCAGGTATTTATCATCCCTTCCTGTCTCTCTCGCTTTCTCTCTCTCTCTCTCTCTCTCTCTCTCTCACACACACATTGCCTTTTATCTCTCTCAGCCTATTTATATATTAAATTAGATATATATATATATTTTTACAAACAGCTTCATTATTTGTTAATAAATTATTAAAGAAATAATTTTAGAAAAGACCAAACTATCAGGCCTAAACTACTTAAAATACACCAAAAAAAATGGAGTTGACTTAGAAAGAACAATTCTCAAAAATAGAGCAGAGAGAGTGGAGGGAGCTTTGGGGGGTATAGAGACTCTAAAACAGACATCATTAAGCAGGGTGGCCTGACTATTTCATGCACTGAAAAATTTATGAATGTGGTTGGAGAGGTCATGGGGACACAGCAGCCATTAAAAAGGCCCGGCTTGCCCTCCACGAGACCAGCCGAGCAGACGGCTCTCTTCACCCTCAGCCCGAACACGCCCACCTAACACCCACTCCGCAGAGCCGCCATTTTCCCACACCTTTCCTCCGAGCCTCCCGCGGAGCGTCTGTTTCTCTGGCGGCGATGGCGTAGCCTGAGCAGACTGGCGAGCGAGCGTGCCGCGCTGTCCCACGCACGAGTCAGTGCGGATCAAGATCTGCTTTACCGTCACGTGAGACACTTCCACAGGAGGAGACGCAGCAGGAAAGTTAAGCAGACGGTGGGGAAGCGGCCCTAATGGATGGGCCACTCACGGTTCAGCAAGTGCATCTCACCCACATGTTTTAGGTCAATTATGCTGCAGTTCAGTCCTACATACATTATTTAAGTATGTCATCTCTGGACCAGTCAGAGCCCTTTTACTCAAGAATCATCTGGCGCTGATCTATTAACAATTACCCCATGCCACCGCACACATAGGCTATAATTTATCAGCCATTAAAAATGGATCAATATTAAAATTCACCATTTCACGTTCGTACTGGCCCGGGCATCTGAGCAGAGCAACATGCTCAGTGTCTGAAATATTTACATGAAGGCAGTTGATAAGGTTTAACATTTCTCTTCATGTACTTCCCCAAGGGAGCTGTTCTCTCAGAGAGCTACTAAACCCACTGTCTTTACTTCCTGTTATTCTTCATACTTGCTTGACTGTAGATAACAGATTAAGATTCAGTGCATGTGCGCACACACACACACACACACACATATATATATATATATATATATATATAATCTGAAGTGGCAACATTATATATATACACACTATATATATACATAATCTGAAGTGGCAACATTATATATATATACACTAAATATGTATATATATATATATATATATATATATATATATATATATATATATATATATATATATATATATGTATCACATAAGAATATCACTAAATCACATAAGAATGTAATTGTGCCAAATATTCAAATATTTACTAATATTTAACATTTTATCCAGCTAATATGAGTTTTACCATAGACCTCTGAATACAAAGAAACTAAGCTTTTCCAATACCTTGGGAATTCTCTTAAAATGTGTTGATTTGCTAATAATATGCAATGTAAGAAGTAAAAAAAAAAGTGTTAAAATGTAAGAAGCTCCTTATTTAACCTGTTAAATAGGTAAAGACAGGCCTCTTCCACTGCTACAAACCTCATTAAGGTTTCCATCTTCACCTTGCTTACATCTCATCTCAGGATATTTTTCACCACAACAATGTCAGAGAGGAGAGGAAGTCGCAGCCACGTTTTCGATTTTAATCTCCATCTTCTGGGACTCGGAGCAACATTTCTGTGTTCTTCTGCAATTTCCATGTTAAATTCAGTAACCCCCAGACAGTTGAGCCATTTGTGGGAGAAGGGGGGGCCGGCGTGATTTTCAAGCGCTCAATGAATAATTTCATCTCAATTAGAAATCCAGGGCAACACTAATCTGCCCTTTAGCCACAAACTATTGCTTTCTTTCACTGTTTATGTCAAAACTAATCTGATGCTCTAACATGCCAGACAATAAGTGAGTTTTGCAATTAATCGGACAGCAATGGGAAAACAGGAAAAGTTGTTAAATAGGGTTCTAAATATGCTAAATAGGGTTGTTCCTCCTGTTCAAAGTCCTGGAGTGTCTTACTAATTGGTGCTGGTTAAGTTTATTTTACACAAAATGAATATCACCTTCAATCATTGTCATAACGGTCTTGATCCAGTGTGTGTTCTCTGCAGTTTGCGGCCGAGAACTTTTGTTTCACTGAATAATGAATTTCAGTTACTTTAGGGCATAGCAATGCAATTGTGCATGTTTGTGTTTCTAAGTGTGTTTTTCACAGTCGGAGTGTAGATAGCTACCTCTCTTCCTTCACTACGGGAGGGGGGAATAAAAAGCTTGTGGGTTAAAAGGGTTAGTTTTAATCTCTGTCTTGTCTTCATCAATAATTTATGGAATTCTACCATAAATTCATCTCTACAGAGCTCTTTAAGACCCAACCCTAAAAACGCCTGAGACCATCTGATTGAGTTTGGTGGGGTGAAGGGGGCGGAGTCGACAAGGGTGTGTCCTGCACCACAGTGAGCAGTCATTAAGGACATCAAAAGAATGAGCTCCATCTTTAAATACCTATTTGCTCATGGTGGGGCGGATACCGTTCTATGTGCGAGTCTGCAGGAACAGGTGAGCTGTGTGTGTGTGTGTGTGTGTGTGTGTGTGTTTAAGAGAATACACTAGGGAATGAAGGCAGTAGGGACACACAGCAAGCCACTCTCATGTGTGTCGGACTGTGATTTTCTTAAAGACCTTGGCTGGCGTGGCGCGGGAGTCATCTGAGGTGAGGGGAAAGATCCTCTACAGTGTGTAAGGAGATCATCTCAGCGGTCAATACCAAACCTATTCCAGCCCAGCCAGACACGCTTTCCCCATATTTCCTGTTAAGTCAAATATTTCACAGAACGCTCTGCTGAGATTCCAACCATAAACTGGGGTTCAGCTCAACAGGAGAAGAGGACTTGCACTGTAAATGATATTCTTGGAAATACATTCCAGCAATGAATGTGCTAGTTTTGTATTACGGCACTTTTGTAGTATAGCCATTTATCATACGAAGTGTGATGCATCAGATGTGTTGGAATAGTTCAAGTGTTGTCTTGCTCACAGAGAAGTTGCCAGTGTAAATGACCTACAAAAAAAATGTGCTCAAACAGAGTTGCATGCCTTTTTTAAAGTTTCATTTTAGGAGTTGATTTAAACTGGTTTTCAAATGTGCCCAAATGGATATTTTTCTATTATAAACAAAGCAGACAACCTGTTAATAGTGTTGTGGATGGCTGTGTTCCTGAAGCCAAAAAAAAGAAATTATTTATTTATAATCTGTCCCTCTTTCTATTTTTTTTTTTAATCGAACAATAAAAACATGATCCAAACACATTCATTAAATCTTGTGGAAACACCCACACCATGTCATTTTGATGTGGGCTTGAAATATTGTCAGATTCGTTCACATTCTTTGGAAATGTGTGTAAAATATGATCACATGATCGGGACTTAGCTGAACTCTACATAAGGCAGACGTGTGTACCCCGACCCCCCCAATTCTCACTGATCCATTACCATAGGAACGCAGTGCAAAGATCCCAGTAATCCCCAGAGATCAGTCTCATTGCCATACAAGTGATCCCTCATTTGAAAACATCAGCTGGGAGAAACCTGGTAAGGTTGGGCCCAAAGAGCCCATCTCCACATCGCACTTCTCACGGCGTGTGTGTGGAACAGGGGCGAAAAGTCCAGCACTGAAGCTGGAGCTCACACACTCACCGTCTCAAAATTATATATTTGCTCCCCTTTTCAGAAAATGTGCAGTGTGGTCAGACACGAAAGAGAAGGGTATGGGAAGAGAGAGAGAGAGAGAGAGGGAGAAGGGGGAAAAAATTGAGCAGAACCTTCCAAGCAATAAATCATTGGAGTGCTGGTGACACTCATACAATGCGGATATAGTGTTAACTGTGCAGGAGAGACAGCGCAGGCTGTTCCTCTGGGCTGACCTTGCCTCGCTGCCATAATCTATCATCCTGACACAGGACACAGTGGTTTTGTTTAATATTACACTATTGGCATATACAGTAAACACAATGCAAAGGCAATTTTGAACAGGGACATGCAGAAAGACAAGAGGTGGCACAACTCCGTGGAGTAAAGGAGATGTAAGACACGGCCCAATCACAACCCGGGCTCGCCACCTCAGTGTCTGTGTGCTGGTTGTGATTGGCTGATTCCTAAGTCCTTTTGCTGGCCAGTGTTTGTTTTACTTACGTCCTTCCATGCTGCGTTAAGCAGCGCTCTTGGTTCACAACGATGTAAGTGCCACTGTAATCGGTGCCGGCGTTTCACGGCCCAGTCTGGGAGGCAAATCTGGCAGAGCGTTTGAAATTTCACGAGTGAAATGAAGTTTTACGAATTGCAAAGAAAGCGAATAGGTGGGGAGATTTCAGCAGTGGAGGCTGACACTCAGCAGAGGTAAATAATACATCTCTGTCTGACCATTCATCCTTCTCTGTCACGCACACACACACACACACACACACACACACATACTCACTCACACACACAAAATATATTATTGTTATTCATAAGCTGACAGTTGTACATGTCCATCCTGAAGCAGAAGGTCCTGACTTGATCAGGATGTAAAAGCTGTAGGAAGGTGAACTGTAATGTGATGTCGATGTTTTCTTTTTTTTAAGTGTTTTTAATTGAGTGACTTTATAACTTTTTTGCATATTGTACTCCTGGACCACACACACACACACACGGTTTCCATGTGTGTGACCACGAGGTGCCTGGGTGCAGAGCCCGTGAGAGCTGAGGGCGGGTTGGTCGTGGGCGAGGGGCGTGGCTATGCTCTGCGGAGGTCCGAGCAAATGAACACGAGGCTTTGCTCTGGCCTGCAGCTGCAAGACGTGCACACACACACACGCGCACACGCACACACGCACACACGCTATCACATCAGAGCACCTCAGTGAGGAGGGCACCAAACGTCCCCTCCCTCACCCAGACGAGAGGAGGCAGGGCCCCGTGTCAGCCTGACCACAAGCGCCAGCCCCACAGTCTGCCAGTGCGAGCTTCCATTTCGGGATTTCTCCCTTATAAATAGAGGTCAGGAGCTTAAGGCAGACCCCCACCCCCCAACCCCACCTGGAACCCCACCCCTGTTTTGTTTTGTTTGGGGTGATCATGTAGTACCTGCTGAAAAGTTGATTATTTCTGTGTGTAAATTGGATGTAGTTTGTGGAGAGCAGCCCCTGGGCGCTGAGTGAGATATTGATTGAGTCAGATGTTTGGGGGGGGTCAGACACTGGAGGGTTGAGGCAGGAAGAGAGGGAGAGAGAAAGAAAGAGAGAGACAGGAGCAGGGACGGGGACAAGAGGGAGAGATAGAGACAGGGAGAGAGCCAGGGAGAGAGACTGGCTGTGGTGAGCATGCCTGCAGGCAGAAAACACTGCACATACAGGCACTTTTGACTTGTTAAAAACAACAACAACCCAGCTGGAGTTGTGAAGAGAGTGACTAAACAAACAGGAGCCCTTCACAGGTATTGGTAACGCTCTGCACCAAAAGAGATGAACAGAGCAACAGAAAGTAACAGCAAAGCAGGGGAGAAGTGAGACAGAAAGAGAGAAACATGTCACGCAGGTCCTTTATTTTAGTGCAATACATTTTATCCCATCTCACTCTTTTTATCATCCTGTCTCTCTCACACACACACACACAGACGTGTACACACAGTCTGACATTGCTGCCTAACAGTTGTATCAAACCTCTAGTTCTCCAGCCATTACAAACAATCCTGTCACTTCAAATCCCGTAGCTAATAAACTTTTGATTCAAGCATTCAAGTTCATGTTACATTTGATGGAAACATTGTTATTTAATCACATGATTAATATTGTCCATTATGAACTTCCCTTTTTTTTTTCTTTTTTTTTTTTTTTTTCTTCCATAATTTGTCTTCTGATTCTGATCTGATTAGTCAGTTTACCCACTATTTACCACACTAGTGGAGTGAAAATGCTGAGCATCAGACCTCTGGAAGTGCAGACAGGAAAAACACACAGACTAACTGACTGCAACTTCCATGCAATCCACTGGTGGTTCTTCACTAGTGGTGGGTTTCCCCGGTCTGGTTTCCTACAGATTAGTCCTACTAGAACTCGCTGACTTGGTGAACAGCATGATGAAATATGCATGAAATTGATTTGATTGACATTTAAATGACTTTGTTAAAAAACAGAAAGAAAGAGGAAAAAAAAAAAAAAACTTTTCCAAGTATTCTGTGTCTCCTCCTGCTTGGCAGCGGGCTTTGTTAGCAGAGGTGAAGCTAGCGGGAGAGGGATGAGACCGAAGAAAGACGAGCTCCCTGGAGAGAAGGCATTACTGCACTCTACCTTCATGGTGTCCTTACTTAATACCACAGGTTTGCCTCTCAAAGCCTCCACTACAAACGGACGTAGCGCACTTCACAGCCATATCATAATTGTGAGAATTCAAACACATTTTATGTAGAGGAACATCAATGGAGGAGCTCACTCATATAGCTCCTGCCTTCTCTGTGCATTCCATTTATTATTTTTTTTTTGCCTCAGAAAAATGGAAGAGGCTATTGATCAGGTGTGCTCTCCTGACACAGCCACCTGGGGCGGATGTGCTCGAGGGGACGCAGCAACGGCGTCTTCCACCTGCCTGCGTTCCCCAACACGGGAGCGGAACGCCGCCGCCTGTGTCCAAATGAGGTTAAGAAGTGGCCACAACGCCCTTCAGGACTTTCCACGGTGAATTTCAAGGATTCGTGAACCGATTCGCCATCAATATCCTCTTACTTTTTAATTATTTCTTTTAGTATTTTTTTGCTATTATGCATTCTGTTTCCCCTTACTCTGCTATCTGTCTTCTACGTTACCTTACTTTAAAACTATTGTACAACTCGGCACAGCACGTTTTAGGACAGACAGATTCCCAGTCAGAGCGGACAGTGGTCGTTTATATCAGGCAATGCTCTTTCAGTTACATCCCATTCATTTAACTGAACTTTATTTAACATGCAGGCATTTAAACTCCTGCGGTAGCGCACGGTGGTGCGCGCTTAGGTAAAGACTTAAGATCAGATATTCTGTGGAAAGCGAGGCTGAACTTGCTGCTCACTTTCAATTATTCCGCGGCTGACATTTGCCTACCCTTTATCAAGGAATCTTTAATCAGAGCTGATGTAAGAGTATCCAGGAGGAGGCTGGCTTGATTTAATACTTCCAGATTCAGCTCTACATGGAGAATGGGAAACATTAGTCCTCATCTGGATGGATGTGTAAAGGGTATCAGGTTACTTTCTGTCAATACCAGACAAACACCTATTGGCCTTTTTGTTACATATCTCACACATTTCTCATAATGTGACTAGATTAGCTTGGGATATATACAATAGCTAAGCAGTAGCAATTCAGAATAATCCATTCTGCTAGATATTTTACATACTCTGGTGCAATCTGGGTATAAGACTGTAGATTGTACATATTTTATGTCTATAAACCACATGATGACCCTGCAAATAATATATGCTAACCAACGGCGAAACTTTAGAAATTCCGTTATTTGGTCCAACGTTTTCTTAAAGAATAATCTTTTCCAAAGCAGTCGATGGCATCTGGATCTGCTCAGCAGTGCATGGCACCGTGTGAGTGCTGTGTGACTGGAAGCAGTTTGTACACCATGCACCATAACAATAATCCACAGTAACAGTGTTTCTGTCCCTGCCTGCGTGTCCCCCTTCCGTGTTTGTCTTCGGAGGACGCAGACCACTCAAACGCAAATGCTGCGTGTCTGCGATAGACGAGGGGCGTGCGCGCCGCACATCCACTTTATTGTGTTTGATTTGTGCCGTTTTTTATTGCTGTCCAGCCAAGAGGTTTTACCCGCCGTGAGGACACCGAGCCCACCGTCCTCCGGTCACTTATTATTTTTCACACTTGACTGAATTTACAAGAAATAAAGGGGTTAAGTTACCAGCGGTATTATGGCCTAATACCATTTATCACCCCACGGGCCTGACACAAGGTCGACGCGTTTATTGCAGTTCTGGCATGGTTCCGTTTGTCCATGATAATAAATAACCGCATGTATTCTGTGGCTTCATTCCAAGGGCTCAGAGCGTGACACGTCCCCGCCTGGTGGGCAGAGCCGCAGAAACTGCCTTGTGGGCAGAGCTGTGCGTTCAAGTCTCTTTCACTCTGTGGCTCTTTATGATCGGAGACAAAAGAGTTGCCTGTTTAGTGAAATTCAGGGTGTGATGTATGTTTCCTCTGAGTCAGCGGCAGTGATAAATAAAGGATCGTACTTGTGACGTTTTATCTGTCCTGAAATCTGTTTTAGATTTAGATTCCCATACTGTACGGTGTAAGGTGCTGTAGCCAATGAACATATTCACTTCACATCTCACTGTCATGGCTTCTGTCCATCTATATAATTCAAAAAGTACTTTTCAAAAAAAAGTTTGTTTTTTTCCCCTCTAGTAGTGGAGCTGAGAGGTGGGGGAGTTGTAGATGGTGGCAAAGTTGTAAGGATAAAATATGGTACCGCTGATGTTTTCCTTTGGAACTTGTTTTGGAAAAGACTGCACAAGACAGGGTGATTCTCCTTAAAGAGAGCATTAAAATGTCACTTCATGAGGAATTTACACTGTTGGAGTTAGCTATGGTCAATTAAAGAATATTTAAGGCTATACGGAACTACGCCCTTACATCATACCAGGGCATATTTCAGTGACAAGTGAATAAAAGGAGTGGTGGAGATTTGCAAGCCAAATTGTAAAGGCCATTGGATGAAAGATCAAGAAGGGAGTTGTGTGTGTGTGTGTGTGTGTGTGTGTGGTGTGTGGTGTGTGTGTGTGTGTGTGTGTGTGTGTGTGTGTGTGTGTGTGTGTGTGTGTGTGTGTGTGTGTGTGTGTGTGTGTGTGTGTGTGTGTGTGTGTGTGTGTGTGTGTGTGTGTGTGTGTGGTGAATGTGTGTGGTGTGTTTGTGTGGTGAATGTGTGTGGTGTGTTTGTGTGGTGAATGTGTGTGGTGTGTTTGTGTGGTGAATGTGTGTGGTGTGTTTGTGTGGTGAATGTGTGTGGTGTGTTTGCGACGGTGAATGTGTGTGGTGTGTTTGCGACGGTGAATGTGTGTGGTGTGTTTGCGACGGTGATTGTGTGTGGTGTGTTTGCGTGGTGAATGTGTGTGGTGTGTTTGCGTGGTGAATGTGTGTGGTGTGTTTGCGTGGTGAATGTGTGTGGTGTGTTTGCGACGGTGAATGTGTGTGGTGTGTTTGCGTGGTGAATGTGTGTGGTGTGTTTGCGTGGTGAATGTGTGTGGTGTGTTTGCGTGGTGAATGTGTGTGGTGTGTTTACACGGTGAATGTGTGTGGTGTGTTTGCGTGGTGAATGTGTGTGGTGTGTTTGCGTGGTGAATGTGTGTGGTGTGTTTGCAACGGTGAATGTGTGTGGTGTGTTTGCGTGGTGAATGTGTGTGGTGTGTTTGCGTGGTGAATGTGTGTGGTGTGTTTGCGACGGTGAATGTGTGTGGTGTGTTTGCGACGGTGAATGTGTGTGGTATGTTTGCACGGTGATTGTGTGTGGTGTGTTTACATGATGAATGTGTGTGGTATGTTTGCATGGTGATTGTGTGTGGTGTGTTTACACGATGAATGTGTGTGGTATGTTTGCACGGTGAATGTGTGTGGTGTGTTTGCGTGGTGAATGTGTGTGGTGTGTTTACATGATGAATATGTGTGGTGTGTTTACATGGTGAATGTGTGGTATGTTTGCACTGTGAATGTGTGTGGTGTGTTTGCGTGGTGAATGTGTGTTTACATGATGAATGTGTGTGGTGTGTTTGCGTGGTGAATGTGTGTGGTGTGTTTGCACGGTGAATGTGTGTGGTGTGTTTACACGATGAATGTGTGTGGTGTGTTTGCGTGGTGAATGTGTGTGGTGTGTTTACATGATGAATGTGTGTGGTGTGTTTGCATGATAAATGTGTGTGGTATGTTTGCACAGTGAATGTGTGTGGTGTGTTTCCGTGGTGAATGTGTGTGGTGTGATCTATAGGGCCTGATGAGGTGTGTTTAGAGCGTACCTTTATCAGACTGCTTCAGTATCCTGCATGCTAGACCTGAACAGTTGTTTCCATAAAATGCCTTCTTCACAAGTCTACATGATTATGGGAAGTTTACCAAAATAAACCCATGATAATACAGACACACATACATACACACACGTTTGTGTGTATAGAGCTGCAGAATATTGATCAACAATTAGGTGAGAAAAATATGTGAAATATTTGTCAAAGTCCCTAGGTTCTCCCCTTACATGTTACGTTGCAACAGTGTAATCAGCCTTTTCATCTAAGTCTGCCTAAGCATGAAGTTTGTGCAAATTTGCAGCAAAATTGCCTCATTACTATGTTTTGCCAATATTGAAGTTATGTATCGTCGACTGTTCATTAGATAAAGTGTAAATGATCAACAATCCAGTGTGCGTTCCTCCTTAGGGCTCTGCACTATCCTAATGATGTTGTTTTACTGCCGCTCCTGCTCTCCCTCTACCCTCGCAGGGCCTTTCCTAATTTAAGACCCTTCTTTGGGGTTATTAATATTTCATGGCATTCACAGATTCCAGGTGAATCACAGGAATGTTACAGACACAAGGTGCTGTGTGGAAAGCAGCATGTAGACAACTCTATCTCATAAAAATAGATAAGTTGGCATGGTTAACAATAAAGTCAACCAGAGGTGGTTTATCACAGACTTATGGAAACAAACAAACAAAACATTAATAAAAGGAAGAGCTAGACAGTAACCGTGGTGATTCTTTACACAGCGCTTGTGTGTGTTGTCGTGTTCTGTACAGGAAAATAATGTACAAGTTGTAAAGTTTGGGAGTATTTATATGGAGGGTTTTCAACTGAGCTAAAGTGACAAAGAAAATACTATTCATGGTTTATTAAAGCGAAATCATGCTAATTCGATTTTTTCGATCACCATCTTTGTCTGGTTTATATATAACATTATTTATCTGGATATCAGCCCAGTTAGGTCTTTGGGAGGCGGGGCAGTGCGGAGGTATAGCACTGGGCCTGCACTGAAGCTTGTTTTGCATTCAGCAGGTGTGGTCTCTCTCCCCAGCACCACACCTCAGCATTGGGAGGCGGGGCAGTGCGGAGGTATAGCACTGGGCCTGCACTGAAGCTGACGCAGGTGTGGTCTCTCTCCCCAGCACCTCCCTGATTCCAGATCAGAGTCTCATTAAACTGAGAGGAGAGAGTATTTCACCGTTTGGTCCGGTGCCGACCGAGCGGCCCGTTGGAGCACGGTTCACCGCTGGGCTGATGTGAGCTGTGGTGTGGGGGGGGTTACTGTTCCGTTCGCTGGGCTGATGTGAGCTGTGGTGTGGGGGGGGTTACTGTTCCGTTCGCTGGGCTGATGTGAGCTGTGGTGTGGGGGGGGTTACTGTTCCGTTCGCTGGGCTGATGGGAGCTACTGTATGGCTCCACTGTGCCGATCAGCGCGGACAACAATCTGGAACGTCCTCAGTCACATCCAGATTAACCTCATTTGATGATGTGCTCAAAAGAGGCTAAATTTTTGCAGGGGCCCCGGGCATTATAACTCAATGCTGCTCCCCTGGGTCCACCAGGAATAACCTCCTATCATCATGTAGCTATGTGGAATTACGTAAAGGGAACTGGCAAACTTTTTTTTTTGCCCGTTAAATTTAAAATTGGAAAGGAGAGCTTGTACCGCCCTGACCTTTGCACAAAAGTCCTCCTTTAGCTTCACAAGCAGTTGGCTGTAGCATCTTTGTCAGCAACAGTTGTGAAGCCTGAGACGTCGCTGGTTTGGACAGATTTTCTGACCTTCACATTGTTTTGTCTGTGCAGCTAAAAATGGCGTATAGTTATCAAACAGCTAACAGTATTGTAGTGCTGGGACTGAAGATCTAAACTCCAGCATCTAACTATGGATGATTCTTTTTATCTGCATGTAGTTATTATCTAGTTGGAATTAGGGTGGAAATGTAGCTTTATGTGTTGGTAAATTCACACAGAATAGTGGATGAAGATGAAGAAGAAGCCAGTGTTTTGGAGACGGCTGCAGGGCTAAATCACAGGACCAAAGAGAGCACACTACAGCCTTATGCAATACCTTACTGAGGTAGAACTAGTAGGAGTTCTCAGAAAACATACCTGTGTACTTCTAATGTCAGTAGTGTCAATGTCTGCTGTACATTTCCTGTATGTCTTCTGCAACAACATCTCAGCACTTTGAGGTGTTAGAGAAAAAATACCCAGTCTGACATTCTACAGACTCTGCATGTATCATCCATGTATCATCCATGTATCATCCATGTATCATACATGACATTTAACTAACTCATACTGGTAAAACAAACTAATAAATATACAAACTAATAATATATAAATTATTTAATTTTGTTTTTGTCTTACACAATTAATGCTAGTGTGAATGTTTTAGTTTATCACAGCATAATATTAAATGTCACTGTATAAATGATACATTAATACATTATACCAACATTATTGAAAGCAGTATCACCATGTACATGAAAAACAGATTCAAGACTGACACATGGTTAACATTCTACAATTATAGGAACATATAATTGCAGATCTGAAGATTGTTATTGTCTATATTGACGAGTAATGATTAACCAGTGTAAGAATTCCACTGCGCAAGTATGTGTAGTGATTACACAAGGAGAAATCTCCTGAAACCGGTCACCTAACCTACCTGCCCCCACAGACAGCGACCAGTAGCACACGGCCTCCTCTGAACCAGCATCACGGACATGAACCAGTCCTGATGAACCAGTCTAATTAGAAATACAAGACGACGCTCACGAGCCTGCTGGAGATAAGGCCAGAGGTACACGCCTGCGTCCTCACAGCGGCGCGGGGCCTAATGAGCTCGGAGTCTGCCCTCCGCCGAGGCACCGCGGCTCCCAGCGCTAGCCCGGAGGAAGGAGCACTTCAGGGCCTGGCCCGCTGCAGGGGCAGGGAGGAGAGGGGCAGTTTGGAGAGGTGGAGGGGTCAGGGGTTGTAATAGAATCTTGCCCAACGCGCCTCCCCTCGAGCGAAGTGAACGGCGAGGAGGTGCGTTCTTTCTCGGAGGTCAGAGTCGGGTACGGGCAGGTTATGCATTTATTACTGTCATTAGCACCACTGCTTCTGCAACTCCCACACTCAAACATGCTGGCCAGGGTCACTCGAACATAAAGCACTTTTCACTTGCCTTTGAAAGTGTGTACGACTATGAAATTGAGCTCAAATGTCCTCAAGGTGCTCAATATTTGTTTGTTTATTCATTTATTCATAAGTGAATTGATAAGGGGAGCGATAATAAAATTCCAAAATAAAAGGAACAAAATGGAAAAAATTCCATATGCTACTCAAATCCTCCCCCACCCATAAACTAGTTTTTTTTTTTTTTGTATTTGTTTCACTGAGAGCTGAATTTAATTTAGTCTGCTTGCAGAGGGCTTCCATGTCGTTCTGCTGTAGGAATAGTATTTCAGGAAAAATATAGATTTAAAAAGTGATACATCATGTGTTCATCACAGGACATTAATGTATATTAGATGCCACTACAGGGTGTATCATTTTCCCTGTATTGATGAAAGGATGCCGAACGCGCGACCCTGTATCTCCCCTTAATGTATTCCTCCTGTGTACTTACATGTCTAGCTTAAATTGGTCTGCTCCTTCGTTTGAAAACTGTGCCAACACCTCAGTGATGGGGCATAAACAACAATCTCGCAAAACAATAATGATACTTATCACTCACTGTTGGCAGATCGCGCTTATGAGAAAATAAATAAATATATATATATCCCTGACTTGGGCGGTTATTGGAACTCAGAAAACATAGATCTTTTTTGTAGTTCTGATAATTCACTCTTGGCGCTGAGATTGATGACAACAAGAAGTCTATAAAAGATGTTACCTCTATATTTCAGTAGCATGATTTATTTCAGCAGCTTGGCAAGATTTTCCAGGGAAAAAAAATGAATGAAGACCCAGCATGAGTATCATAGAAGAGTCTAAACCACACTTGGCCTCTGTGTACACATGTTAATTCGGAAAAGCTTTAAGCACTTATTACTTTATTTATACATTTTGTGCTTTTGTTCTTTCTTTCTTTCTTTCTTTCTTTCTTTCTTTCTTTCTTTCTTTCTTTCTTTCTCTTTCTTTCTTCAGTGCTCTCTATAAGAACTAAGAGCCTCTATATGTTAACAATACTCTTTATCTCTGTTTGCTCTTCAGCTGCTAATGAGCGTCTGAAAGGACTTGGGAGAGGGGAGAAGCTGTCTAACACTGACCTATGTGACCAGCTGTGTCACCTCACCACTTTAGCGAGATAATTACCCCAACCACCAGCTCTGCTCTCTCCAAAATGGCCAGCACTCTCTCCACTAATTTCCCCTCCAATTTAAAGAAATCCGCTCAAGTGCTAAATTTTCTCTTTTAATGCATACATCTCTTCTTTTACTGCACGGATATGCACACAGAGTTATTTAATTGAACTAGCTTCTTGTATGATATGACAAAGGGATGCTCATTTAAGGTAGTGAAACAAAACAATCTCAAGTAAATAGTGTCAGAATTAAGGGCTTTTATTATGTGTTTTCTTTCTCTTTTTTTGGTGGGGTGGGGGGTGGTGAAGAACTGCAATTATCCACAGAGCCTGTAGTGACTTTTTCACATATGTTAAATGGTCAGGAAATACTTTCATGTTTTTCTATTTTTTTTAAGTTTCAGCCAGCTTGGAAAATAGAGCCTGCTGAGAGGGTGGGGGGGGGGCACTGGGTCTTGGCAGCTGACCTTCCACATTGACCCTGGTCTCTTCATTCCACTGACCATTCCAGAACTCTCCTGCCAAGATTTAAATGCTTCCTGCTAGACAGGCGGGTGGCGGGAAGTTACACATACGAACACACACACACACACACACACACACACACACCCAAACTGACTGGAGTCAGTACGCTCAACACCATGAAACAACCGTCAGCATGCAGGAACCTGGGTAATATATAATACATTTCATCACCTACATGCACACACACACACACACATACACACACACACAGGCAGTGGCTCCAGTTTGGTCATTCTCTCTATATTCTGGGGGCTGTGTCTGAATGGTTTGCAGTTGTAGAGCTGAAGTTACTGAGCAGTAAGCAGGTTGTGTATGCGACTGTGTATTAGACTGTGTGTGTGTGTGTGTGTGTGTGTGTGTTGTTATTGGAATGTGTGTGCTGGTGCGGATGGGGAGTCTGATGAATGAGGGAGTGTGGCAGATTCACAGTGCGGATCTTACTGCAGCTGGAGAGGAAACTAATGGCTAGCAGGGACCACCGAGGTCTCCGAGCTAATACCTGCCTCCTCCATCACAAAACACAACACAAAAAACAGGGCATTTTTTTACACCCTGCCAAATGAAAGCTTCTGTTCCTTCCTCCCCACCCCCTGCACACACACACACACACACACACACAACGCTTACTCCTGCTGATCTCACTCGCAGTGGTGGCAGACTTCTGGATGTAGTGGGGAGCATCTGTCGTCTAGGGCTGGGTGGCAGGAGGGGCAGTAGAGGCAGCAGGACCAGGAGTCAGGGAGCCCGGTGGTGGGGGGTCATGCCTGGTGACGGGGCCCACAGCCTCAAGGCCCCACGCCTGCCCACCCGGCCACGTCTCTCTGGCACGTGCACCACGCTGTCTACAACATATGCTTCCACGTCAGACCTCTCCCCCATCACAGGAAGGCATTCGGCCTGAGAACCTCTCCTCCACTCCTCCTCTCCTCTCCTCCGGTTCACTTCTTTGTTTTGTCCTTTCTTCACTTACTCTCTCTTTCTCTCCCTCTGTCTCTTCTTTCTCCATCTCCCCCTCCCTTCTGAAAGGTTGCATGCTTGCAGGAAGGTCCAAAAATAACATTGGGTGTGATAAGTCATTAGTCATTTCTCACTCTACATATGTTAACTTGACCTGCCGTATGTTAATCCATGCAACACTGGCCCCGCATATGGCTCTGTGTGGAATCCCAACTGGTAGAATCTCCTGCATGGGGCCTCATTACTGCAAACGTCCCCCCGTCTCGTCATTAATACGGAGGTGGAGATCAGGTTAGCGGTGGCGTGCGGGGCAGTCGCGGTGCTGCGGTGTGTACCGGGACTCAGAGCCACGGGACTCTGTCAGTGTGATCAATTAAAAAAACTCCCAGCAACGTGGGAGGATTTGATGAGGGAAGAGAGTTAGTTTATTGCCCTTTTATCATTACTGTAAAATTAGGCAAGATTAAAATTCATGGAAGCATTACAGAAGAATCTTGTGGTGAAATCATGGCTGCTTCAGTGGTGGTCCAGGTTCACTCCTAAGCAGGGCCTTTTATTGGAGGTCTGCATGCCATCATTTAAACCTCAACAAGCCTTTTTTTTTTTCGCTGTCATGGCTGCAACACTGTGGTCCAGTAGAGGCTCAGATGTATGAGCGGAGTTACAGGGCAGTGAGAACGGCGCGTTCCCTCCATTACGGCACGTGTGAGCAAGCACGGTAGTCCGGGGTTGGCGTGACGGGATGAAAGATCATCATGTCCTCCAAGACCAAGGTCAAACCCTCTTTGCGCTGCTAGGACGCAGAAGGCTAAATGAAACGACTGCTAACATCGCTGAAATTCTCAGCGTACATGCGATGCTGAACCCTAGCGCGTTGCGAGCGCTGTAGAACATTGTGAAACTCTTGTTTGGAGCAGCCTTCTCCGTGCAGACGTGGAGCCTGTGCTACACTTTCCCACTGCCTGCAGCTTGGCAAAGTGCATCAGCATTTCCCATTCTGGGCTGCAGCCCAGTGGCTGGTGCCAGAGTAGTTTACCCCCTAACTGGACATAAACACTGGACAGAGCATCACACTGAGTGCACCAGCAGAGACACACACATCCCCGTCCCATAATGCATCCAACATCCCAGACCTCCAAGGCAAATGTGTTGCATTATAAGGTGGAATTCATGAGGCATGGTTGTGTCTCACACTAAACAAATAACAATATGAAACAGAGTAAAACCAGCCCAGCGTGGCTGGCGTGTGTGTTAGCGGAGAGCGGGAGCTGCTCTCCCCCGATCGCCTGTCTGGTGCTCCTGTTAGGCTGCTTGTGGTGGTGGAGCTGTGTAGCTGGGGGTGCGTTTGCTCCAGCTGTGAAGCTCTCCCAGGTGCACCTCACCGTCCCTCCCTCACCCCTCACCTGCCCTCCACTCCTCTTGTGGAGGCTGGCGAGGAGTTCTGGGTGCCATGGATACAGCTCCATGCCACGCCCCCTGGCCCTGCCTGCCAGCTCACTACTTCTAATTGTTATTAATCTGCTCCAATTAAAACGGACGGCTGCCCTGTCAGCGCTAACCGCGTCTCTCCCTGACAGGCTTGTACACTGTTGACGCGTGCGGAGACGTGACACCAGCCTCCTGCACGTGTGCGCCCCATAGAGGCTGGCGTGCGGGCACCCGGCACACGCCACGGCGCGTGGCCCCACGCTGCCCCGGCAACGCTGCCGTGTTTGAATAGCGGCTGTTATCAAATACATTCATTAGGTTACATGCTTCACTTGATTAATTATATTTAAAGAAATTGTGAGCACTTTGAATCTTCCGTCTGGCAGTGCTACAGAATGCCACAGATCCCTAGTTTCAAGAAGAAAGAGGGAAGTGAGGGCAATGTTTATTCCTCCTTCTCTCTCTCTCTCTCTCTCTCTCTGACTATTCTGGACAGGCTGTGCTGCTCCCAGAGGAGCCAAACGTATTCAAATGTATCTCCATCAATGAGCACGGTAATTATGAATTCCCCACTAATTAGTATATACACTACTTTCCTTGCATATTTGATTTCCACTGTGAGATGGTAATAAGGGAAATGCCCATTTTTGTCCTATCTCATGAAAATTCCAGGATGGTAAAGGGGGGAGGGCAGATGGTGAGAGAAACGGGGGATGCATTAAATATGAAAAAAAGCGAGAGAGAGAGAGAGAGAGACAGAGAGAGAGAGAGATGGAGAAAGAGAGAGGGAGAGAGAGGAGGGAGATAGAGAGAAAACTTTACAGATAATTGGAATGGTTACTGAGGGGATAAAACAACGTGTCCACCTTGCAGTGAACATTCAGGCAGCTAAATATGCCTTTTAGAGGGTCTCTACTCTAGCTGAAAGCCTCTCTGTTATTTGGCACCCTTTTAGTTTCCAATTTAATAAATCCACTGTGTTTTTGACAGGGAATACATGTAGCCCTACAGCTAATGTCACTGTTTTTCAGAAAAAGTTTCTCTTTCTTTCACTCTCAAATTTCCCTTGACATGTTTGTATGTATGTGTGTGTATGTGTGTTCATCTTCTTCTTCTTTTTATTGTTGTTATTTATTATTATTATTATTATTACACATATATGTATTGTATATAAGATTTGTAATAATCCATATCTGATTAATTAAATAATAACTCCTTGTAGTACTAGGTGTTCTGAACAGGTCACTGTGTGGATAAGATCTAACAAGTAACTGTGTGGATATGATCTAACAGGTCACTGTATGGATAAGGTAGTTATATAACTAGATATATCAGTATAACATTATGTGTCATGTTCCAACAGCCCAGAGAAGTGGTGGTATTCTTGTGAGGTTTGTATATGTGTGTATGTGTGTGTGTGAACGCACATGTATGTGTCTGAGAACTGGGTGAAAGCTATTTTCATAGTTTCATAGTTTCATATTTTCATGGTTAATCCTAATGCAACAGCAAAATTCAGGACAGTTGATGATTGTATGGCTGACCTGTCAGGACCTATGCTGCGGGACCTGGCTGGATGTCCTGCACCTAACTCAAGCGTGTAAACAGGCCACATGTCTTCTACTTCCTAAGGCATTTTTAGGCTAATATGTGGTGTGTTGTACCAAAAATCATCGGTTTTGTAGAGCGGTGTGGAAGTGACCTCAGTAAACATGTGATGAGATTTGAGAGGGAGTCTGTGTTATACTGTACCTCCTCCAGACAAACTGCTCATTATAGTTGGGAAGGTCTGTATATGCTCTCATTCCAAAAAACTGCAGTGTTCTCTCTCTCTCTCTCTCTCTCTCTCTCTCTCTCTCTTCTATCCCTCTCCAACTCATGTCAGAGTTAATTCTCTCTCTTTCTCCCGCTCTCCCTCTCATTCTGTCCACGCCATGGATGACATCATTTCCTCGCAAAGGTCCAAGCTAAACATTCATTTCCTCATCACCTGGGGTGGTGTTCTGACAGACAGCTCAAGGATCGCTGTATTCCCTCACATAATTAGCAAATCCAGGCATGGCCATAATCGCATTCCACAATACCCATAAATGACGTGCCCTAGAAAGACGAGTTATTTTTATTGATTTATCGATTGTGTTTTTTTCTGTGGTGTATGATGCATGACATTTTTTGCATTCAGAAAATGTAGCTCTGCTCTGTTGAAAATAACTTTTTGCTCAGTAAAGAACTGGATGTATGGAAGGTTTTCCTCTACATATGATACCGTGGAGAGGGATTTTCCTATGACTGAGGGAGAGGCAGACATACAGTAGTGTACCAGGTGGGATTGCCATATTTAATCATTCATAATTAACATTTGGCTATATTAGTGCATCTCTGCAGTGAGGATGTCATCTGTGTGCACATAAGACCTCCCGCAACTCAGTGTAGATGCACGCAGACTCCCAAACTCAGCACTGCTCTCCTGAAAAGACCTTTGGAAATAAATACAGAACAGAAGGAAATAAACAAGTAAAATAAAATAATATAAAGTAAACTAAGATAGAAATGAATTATAATGCATTTGTGATAATCTTTCATAGAATACCATACTTTATTTTTTTTTTGTGCCATTTTATTTGTTTGTTTGTCTGATTATTTTAGGATGCTGATGGTAATCTAAACTGTTCCAAGATCATATTTACGGTTAGCGTATGATTGGAGTATAGATAGGCTTTACTATATAGGAACAAGTTCCTGCTCATGATAAGCTAGCATTAAGTTTACATTGTTGTCATCGTGCTAAGCAGAGCTCTCTGTAGTTCTGAGCTAATGTAGCCATGAGTGCTACTCTACACAACATCCACATAGCGCTATGGACTGACCTTGGGTCAGCCGAGTGATTTAACACCGAACCCTTTAGCCGAACAAGAAACATCATGTTTCCTCATTAACTTTTGCGCACGTTAAACAGAGCCTGTTGACTTAAGCATAAATTGGCCTTGACGGATTCTTGGTAAAGAAATACGTGTTAGTTGTGAAGAAAACGAAAGGCAATGTATTTGAAGTCTGAGGACCGTGAGGTCTTTGTGTGAGTGCGATGTGCATTGTTGCAGGCCCAACTGTAAGGAGTTCGACTGTGAGGGGCCTGACTGTGAGGGGCCTGACTGTGAGGGGCCCAGGCTGTGAGGGGCCCAGGCTGTGAGGGGCCCAGGCTGTGAGGGGCCCAGGCTGTGAGGGGCCTGACTGTGAGGGACCCAGGCTGTGAGGGGCCTGACTGTGAGGGACCCAGGCTGTGAGGGACCCAGGCTGTGAGGGACCCAGGCTGTGAGGGGCCTGACTGTGAGGGGCCTGACTGTGAGGGGTCTGACTGTGAGGGACCCAGGCTGTGAGGGGCCCAGGCTGTGAGGGGCCTAGGCTGTGAGGGGCCTGACTGTGAGGGGCCTGACTGTGAGGGACCCAGGCTGTGAGGGACCCAGGCTGTGAGGGGCCTGACTGTGAGGGACCCAGGCTGTGAGGGACCCAGGCTGTGAGGGGCCTGACTGTGAGGGGTCTGACTGTGAGGGGTCTGACTGTGAGGGGTCTGACTGTGAGGGACCCAGGCTGTGAGGGGCCCAGGCTGTGAGGGGCCCAGGCTGTGAGGGGCCCAGGCTGTGAGGGGCCTGACTGTGAGGGGCCTGACTGTGAGGGGCCTGACTGTGAGGGACCCAGGCTGTGAGGGACCCAGGCTGTGAGGGACCCAGGCTGTGAAGGACCTGACTGTGAGGGGCCTGACTGTGAGGGGTCTGACTGTGAGGGGCCCAGGCTGTGAGGGGCCCAGGCTGTGAGGGGCCTGACTGTGAGGGACCCAGGCTGTGAGGGGCCTGACTGTGAGGGACCCAGGCTGTGAGGGACCCAGGCTGTGAGGGACCCAGGCTGTGAGGGGCCTGACTGTGAGGGACCCAGGCTGTGAGGGACCCAGGCTGTGAGGGACCCAGGCTGTGAGGGGCCTGACTGTGAGGGACCCAGGCTGTGAGGGACCCAGGCTGTGAGGGACCCAGGCTGTGAGGGGCCTGACTGTGCTTCTGTGGTCCTGGACAGCAACACGGCACTTATCCACTCGTCCCTTCTGCATGTTTGGACTGCTTCCTTTGCTTTCATTTGACTCTTTTCTCTTTGATACTTCTCGGCTTTGCCTGTTCAACACACCCTGACCTCCAAACGTGTCCTAGGGGGAGCTGGAGAGGCCGCTTCTCTGCAGATCGCGGTATTCCCCCTGCTCCGCCCAAATGCAGATGTTCAGTTCCTCTGCCAAGAACCAGCGTGCCGTTCTCTGGCTTTCCCCAGTCCCAGGACAGTCCCACACAGGCCAGTCTCACTGGCACACATTCAGAGTGTGTGTGGGAGAGTGTGTTGTGTTTTGGAGTGTGTGCTTTTGTATGTACATGCGTGATTGTGTATCCGTGTGTGTGTGTGTGTGAGATCTCACTGCTAACCACATGACCATGACCAGCTGATGAACGGTTTCAGACGCTCCCTGCTCTCTTCCTATCCCTTTCTCTCTTTCTCTCTCTTTCTCTTCCTCACTCTTCCTTCTCCTCCCTCACCAGGAGAGCCGTGTGCACTGATTCACCACTGCAGCTAACATGCTAGTTGCCATGGTGTTTGACCCTGACCAATGAAATTTGATTTATGGTGTCAATCTGAAGTGATTCTTTGCTTGAGGATTTCTCCACCACACCAGCAAAGCTAATCAGAAACACACATCTCCTATCATGTGGTGATCTGCTCCTGGTTACTGCTGGAACAGGGAGTGGGATGTGTGTCTGTATGTGAGTGTGTGTGTGAGTTTGTATGTGAGTGTGTGTGTCTGGATTACTATTGGACGAGAGAATTCCAACAAACCAATGAAGACCAGCTGTCCTATGTGATCGAGCCACAACTTTACTGCAGTATAACCCAGATGCACTGTGGGAATGTGGAGCACAGGAGGTCTGCTCCCTGACTTCCAGTGACGGAGCTGCTGGTTCCACAAAGACCTCTTCATTTCCAGCTGTGCCATAAGCAGGTTCATTTCAAGATCAAATATTATGACAGTATGATAATAATAGGTGGTTTTTCGCTGCTTCAGAATTCAACCGCCTACGATCTAATGAATGGATGAATGGCTTTTTTTGAACGTCTATAACAAGAATCTGACCTTGGACTCAGATAATTGCTCTACATAATTTCTGTGGTGTTGACAGACCATATAAGCTGGTGTTACGTTTTCCAGAAATATTTTATTTTCCTTATGGATGTGTATCAGATCTCATTTTTCAGGCCATTGCTTCTTTACTTCTCTGAAGGAGCATTCCTGTCTCTCTCTCTCTCTCTCTTAGTCTCTCCCACTCTCTGTCTCTCCCTATGCCTCTCCCACTCTCTGTCTCTCCCCGTCCCTGTCCCTCTCCCTACCCCTTCATGCCTAGGCCTCCACTGTCTCTGTCTCTGGTGTCATATATATGGCGTTTATATATATATATATATATGATATATATGTATATATATGTTCTGTAGAACTAGCTCTGTCTGTGCCCCGATCTGCAGCAGGAGCTCTTGGTGTGTGTGTGTCTGGTGTGGGACGACGGAGAAGAGAGACACTGGCCTATGGCTAATTTGTATCATTCAGTGGCATGACCGTGTGACAGCGGCTCACCGACTCACCTGACCTTCTGTTTCTTGTACTAGTGGACAAGTGGCTTTGCTGCTGGTAATTAGTTTTCACCCGCTCTGTGTGAGTGTGTGTGTACGTGTCAGAATGTGTGTGTGTGTGTGTGTGCATATGTGTCTGCACTTGTTTCTGTTTAGAGCCAGGCTTATGACGGTCAGCCAATGCAGAGCGCTGGTTAAATATTTACTGTTCGAGGCAGATTCACCCAACTTTTTAAAATTAATGACTGGAACGTTCTGTTTGGATAGTGGCAGAGGTATTGAACTGTTTGCAGAGCTATTTCACCTCATGTTGGTGACATGCAAGCCAGTTCAGATTTTCTTCTCTGCCCCCCCACACACCCCACACCCCACACCCCACCAGCACTGCTGGCAGTAATGGAGAAATACCAGTGTGGTTTAACCCCCCATACCACACAGGCTGTCAGATATGCACTATATATTAAGCCGTATTTGCAATGGATCACTGCCATTGAAAAGTTTTCTGGGTGCAGCTCTGACCCCTGAAGCATTTGCTGCTATAATCCAGACTCTCCCCACACTACAGATCTTCAAACCTAGTGTACAGCATACGAGACATACCTGGTAGTGGTAGTAGAAGGAGGAGATAGTAACCTCTCGTTAGATTTCACCCTTGGAGATTAACATTCTGTAAATATCTTATTTATAAATAAAAAAAAAGTGTTTTGACAACAGCGAGGAATGGAGAGAGGGAGAGAGCAAGAACAAGAGAGAGAGAGAGAGAGAGGGAGAGAGAGGGGGGAGAGGGAGGGAGGCTAAACGGATTTAGTACAGTTAATCTTTTCTGTAGAGTAGATATGTGGGTTCCTTCGTTCTAGTCTTTGTTGACAGAAGTGGGCTCCATTGTAGGGGCTCCAGAGGCGATGAGAGGGTGGGGGGGGGGTGTGCTTTTGAAGGGCCCGCTATCGCCTGGCTCCACACGCCTTCCCCTCACCCTGCGGCCCACAGATAGGCTGGCCTCCGCGCGCCACAGCCCAGATTGAATTGGAGTGTCACTCGCAAAGCACATGGCAGGATCACCTCCGCGTAAAAGCGGGGTGATTTGCAGGAGCAGTGGAGAGGAGATGAGAGGAGTGGAGATGAGGGGAGATGAGGGGTGAGGAGAGGGGAGGAGAGGAGAGGAGGAGGGGAGAGGAGAGAGGAGAGGAGGTGGGAGGAGAGGAGAGGGGAGGAGAGGACAGGAGGAGGGGAGAAGAGAGGAGAGGGGAAGAAATGAGAGCAGTGGAGAGGAGAGAAGAGAAGGAAAAAAGAGGAGAAGAGAATAGAGGAGGGGAGAGTAGAAGAGGAGATGAGAGGAAGATCAGAGGAGAGAAGGAGAAGAGAGGAGAGGAGAGGAGGGGAGAGGAGAGGAGAGAGGAGAGGTCTACATTTCTCCCTCCCTGCTCCCTCCCTCAGTGGGGGAGACAGGAAATGAGCAGAAGAGTTCCAGGGAGGATGAGGAGGCTTTTCGCTCTCTTCTTCCTTGTGCTGTTCCTCAGCGTCGTGCACTCGCGTGGTTTGATTATGACAGGCCTAACACTGAAGAGGGAATTAAACTGTTAGGCAGACATCAGAGGCTGTCTAATGTTTAATGCAAGAGCCAGAGCATGTAAGAACTGATAATGGCTACCAACAGGGCGATGTCTTATTTGCGGTGTCTTTTATTAGAATGCCTGAAAACCCTGACGTCTTTGCACTAGTCATTTACATCCACTCTCTTCTCTGTCAGCACCCCCACCACAAAAGTGCTTCAGTTCAGTTCCTGCTCTCTTTAATTAGTGAAATACAATAAAAATGTTGCCATTGTTCCAGAGGTCAAGTGCTAGTTACCTAACAGACAGCGTTAGGGTATTGTAACTGCTGGGTGTGAAATGAGCATGGCTATTATTTAGAGCAGATGTGGATGATCACCTATGGTAATGAGGTGGAGACAGAGAAGCTCGGCATAGCTGTACCCAAAGTTCACCCAGAGAGAGCAAATGCCTTCTGTCATCTTCTGCTGGACCTGAGTGGGACAGGACAGTCCACTCCTGTCTAACAGTAAACATGCTGTCTTCACAATGTTCTGCCCTGGACACTGCACCTTGTGTGTGTGTGTGTGTGTGTATTTTCTTTTTTTAATAGAGGCTGTGTAAGCTGAATCTGAAGCTGAATACAGAAGTGGTTTAAACATTCCCAATTTGAACAGGCATAACCTTCAATTTGGAGCTAGTTAAAACTAAAAAAATAAATATATATAAACAAATGTACACATATATGGATAGTTTAATACACAGTAAATGCAAATATCATGGCTTTCAGATAATGATTTATTGCGTGGTTTAGGACAAATGTGAAGTCCTTCCATCTGCCGACTAAGAGAGATGTAAATTGTGGAGGTTCTCAGGATCAATATGATAACAGCATCACCAGCTAACGTACAGTTCTAACCACAACCTCACTGCACATTTAAAACCTGCTTCCTTATGTTTCAGTGAGCTTTGTTTAACTTCTTAAACCACATGTGTTGCTGACATATGGCAACGGAACATGACCGCTAATGGGAACCACCTTGCCGTGATGGGCTGAAGTGCAGGGCCTGGAATCAGGAGGTCGGCGTCCCTGCGAGGAGAAGTCTCGCTGGGAGAGACGTTTTACTGATCAAGTTACGCCGCCAGGGAGCTGGCCCGCCCAGCGCCTTCACACAGCTCTCCCCCCTGTGTCCTCCACGCAGTGCCGGCCCACTTCATGGCTCTGAAAGGCGGGAAACGCGATGGCTTCTTCCGGGTGTTCGATTAGCAGGGGAAATTTGTGATCGTTTATTATGGTTACACGTTTAAGGTAAAGTGATATGAATGAGATGATCATTTTTAATTCAGATTTTTACTTGTTGATCTTGCAACTGAATCATCTTTAAAGGATCAGAGTAATGAAAACAGATGCCATTACTAATGTTGGGAATAATTTTTTAACCATATTATTGTTCTTTAAATTCTACTAATATTGTAACTGCATTGTAGACATTACTTCCTGTTTTACATGTGTTATTGGAATGTCTGCACACATTTTATATTTTACTAATAAAAAGTTTATCTTGTAAAATTAGCTTAGCTAATGCGTTACTGAATCTGCCTTCATTTCGGGCTCAGGATGCCGTGGACAGATTTTTTAAAATGTATTGAGTATAAATGTTCAGAGAAGGTTCACTAAGTCATAACACTGTCCACTACTCTTTAACTCTTTCTCAGGAAATGTCAACCGAATTTAAATTACAATACTGTTATTTGTTTTATAATATGTATTACAGAAATCGATCTTTCAACATTACTTGCACAGATTGCAGCATATAAACCTTGTTCATTCATTTAGATTCATATCTGCTGATAGCAACACACCGCCCAGAACTTTTACCGTTGAAGTGGCTTGTGGTGGTGGGGGTGGTTGTGGTGATGGTGGTGGGGGATCACTGGGCATATTTGTGTGTATGTGCGCGTGTGTGTGTGTTTGTGTGTGTGTGCATGCATGTGTGCGTGCGTGCGTGTGTGTGTGTGTGTGTGTGTGTGTGTGTTAGTGAGGGAGGCAGATCCACAGCTCCTCCCTGTGGCACACACACTGGATTACTTCGAATTCAGCACCAACACACACATCATCTCGCGCGCACACACACACACACACGCAGACACACACACACACACACACACACACGTGCACGCTTGTCTGCTCATCAGAGGAAGTCTTGGCAAAAAGCTGATAGTCATCATCATCATCATCATCACAGGCATGATAATGTTGAACTAACAGGCTATTGTTGAATAATTATGAACACCAATTAACATTTCTGAAATTTCATTTTAAAAAATGATTCATCGTTTGTTGAATTATACATTTTTGTTTAGATCATGAAGACATGATCTGTAAATTAATGAAACTGTATGAAAATATTTGACTTTCAAATTCCAAATGCCCTAAAATCTATAAAATAATTTAAGTAAAATATGAGTGCAGCATTTTCTATAAATGTAATGTGTTGGTAAGTCCTGCAGTAAAATAAAGACGCGTAATTGAAATGTATAATGTAAAATCTAATATAAAATATTTATTTCCTCAAAAGTATTTCATAGTGCACAGCTAATTATTTTCTGTACTTGTAAGAATTTGTGACTTTGCATTCTTTCTTCTGCCTGCGTGTTTTGTGTGTGTGTGTGTGTGTGTGTGTACGCAGTGTGTTTCAGCAGGACCCTAGAGTGTTGCTGAGGGCAGAGCAGCTTACTCTCACGAGGCTGTTTCCACTCAGGTCCTGACCATTACTATCGTCCCCCTCCTCTGCGCCGACATGTCTGTGCATTCCCACCTGTGTACTGTGCACGTGTTTATTATTCCAGCTCTCTCTCATTCTTCTTCCTTTGGAAAAGAGCGAGAGAAAAAAAGAAAACTATGACATTTAGAAGAGATTGGTGGGAAAAGCAATCTTAGATCACCGTGTCCCTGCAGATCACAGCTTACCAGAGTGCAAGTCTCCCTGCCGTATCGGAACCTGTAACTTCTTTACAGCTAAGATGGTGCAGCCCCTGCTTCTCGGCTCCTCTCCGCTGCTTTAATGGGTGAGTGGAGAACTCCAGCATGGGCGTCTCGTGACATTCGTTGGCTTGCCGGGGAAGCGTCTATGTAGTGAGCTCGGGAAATCCCACACCATATGTTCCCTCCCAGGGTTCGTCTCCTTGTCCCGCAGAATTACAGGCGAGCGAGCTTAAAAACACAATTAGGTAGTTAAATATCAAATATTCAAAGCTGCTATCACTCACCATGAGCGTCTCCACAAAGCTGCTATCACTCACCATGAGGGTGCCCACAAAGCTGGTTCACCTTTGGCTAAACGTGTGCTGGGTCGGCCGTGACCCCATCACGCTGCCTCCTCCACTGCTGAACACTGGAAGTGATCTGCATATCCCAACTGCAGCCTGTCTCGTCTAACAAGCAATTATGCTTTACTTTTTAGGGCTATTTTAGGCAGGTTGAAGGGGAGTTCATATTTCTAAAATTAACGCTACACATATATATATATATATTTTTCCCCTTTTTTTCTTTTTTTTTTGAATTACAAATATGAGTGGTTATGATTAATTACTAACAAACCACAGAGTCTCTAGTGAGGAGCACTGCGGTTTCTCTCCCTTCCCTCCCTCCAAAACACGACAACTGTTTCTAAAAAGAATATCCCCCTCCGCCCACACCTCCCCACACCCCCCCTCCCGGCCCTACACGTCTGAGCACTCCACGCTCTAACCCAACCACACCACCGCATCACACATGGTGTAGAGTGCAGAGTATTTGGACCGTGAAAGTGTGGAAGAAAAAAAATTATGCCGTTCTCACTAAATTAAGATTTTGACAAGTCGATGAAAATTTTCTTCAAATTAGGAAATTGATTTTCATAATGAGATCAGCGTTGGATCTCACACATGCATTGGTGGAGAAAAGGATTGTTTAGTGATTGTTTTGGAGAAGTCATGGTGGCGCCCCCTAGCTGTGAATAACATAAGTGACATTTAATTTGTTTCTGCATCAGGGACTGCATAAAGCCCTGCAGGGAATGTTAAAGTGCTGCACACGGAGCTCTTCAGAGAGGGCTGGTTCTGCATCAGCTCTTCCTCAAATCCAGATCCCTGCCACAGTTTCACACAGCCTCCCGCATTACATTCTCTAACCACACAGGTCCCCTTCTTGCCTTTGTCCGGGAAAAAGATTAACTGCTGTTAACAGCTCTAGGCATGTCCTCTGCTTTCCTAGCTGATACTGTATGAAGAAAAAGGCTTTGTGCTTATGGACCATGTCTACAACTTACACTCGCCTTTTGAATTTCCAAGCCCATGTGTTTGCATAATATTGGTTCCTGCATTACTACACAATGCCTAGAGCAGCTGCCTTTCCCTCCTTTCCTCCCTCTCTCTCTCTCTCTCTCTCTCTCTCTCTCTCCCTCTCCCTCTCCCTCTTTCTCCCAATCCCCCCCACCCTCTATTTCCCTCACACTCTGCTCACACACACACACACACACAAACACATACACACACATTCTCCATTTGCTTGTTTTTGGGGTCTGCGGTGGCAGGCGTTAAGAAGAGCCTTTCAAGTGTGTGTCGTCTTCCTCTGGCGCTGATTGGCGGAGTTTGGTTAGGGGCTCGCTCGGAGCCAAGTGAACTCCGGCCTTCGCGGCTGGCCTCTTTAATATCTCCTTGAGCATGGGGGCCAAGGGGCGGAGAGAGGAGAGCTGGAGATCAGCCTGCAGCCCTGCCGCTGATTACTTCACCAAATTTGCATCTTTTACAGGCAGTAATAGGGCTGGCTTTTCTCAGAGCTCCGAGGCCCAGGGCAAATATTACACAGTCATCGTGCCCACCCCCCCCCCGCCCATTCACTCACTCTTTCTCCCTTGTCCTTTTCTCTCTGTCTCTCTCTCACTCTCTCTCACTTTCTTTTTCTCTCTCACGCTGTTTCTCTCCATCATCTCTGCCCCCCGGGAAGCCGTTGTCCTCTCCCACCTACTTACTGTGTGTATGAGTGTTTGTGGGCATATGCACGTGTTTGTGTGTGTGAGTGTATGAGAGAGAGTGTGTGTGTGTGTGTGTGTGTTTGTGCATGTGTGTGTGTGTGTGTGTGTGTTTGTGCATGTGTGTGTGTGTGAGTGCCTGTGGCAGCCGGGTACTTTTCTGGCATCTGGCAAACCCTGAGGAGGGAGAGGCAGAGATGGACACTGTTGCCAAAATATGATGGCACCCCCTCCAACACATGTACACACACTCACACACACACACACAGCCCTGAGAGGACCTTTCTCCTCCCACTAATGCTTGTCTCAATGAATAAATATGCCAATGTACATTTTTAATGCAGGTAAGCAATTAATACTGTTGTGTGTGTGTGTGTATGTGTGTGTGTCGTGTGTGTGTGTGTGTGTGTGTGTGTGTGTGTGTGTGTGTGTGCATATGTGTTGGAGGGGAAGATCAAGCCTATAGAAAAAAAAGTAAAGAAGGTGTAGAGAGGCTTACGCTGGACCTTCTTGTCTTCTGTTGCAGAATTCACAAGTTGCACACTTACACACTACTGCTGATCCATACTACTGCTAATTCATACTACTGCTAATTCATACTACTTCTCATAAGTAACTTTGATGCCGCTACTGACGTTGCGCTCACAGACCAGCTTTGATTTGTGCGTCCAGCCTCCTGCATCAAAATCACTTAATGACATGAGCCCAGGCTCGTAAACAGGAAATGCACAATGTGTATACTGAATGGATCGCAAGTATTAAAGGTTTCCTTTGCATCTGCCTTTTGCTGGTTCATTGTTAACACTTGATTGGTGTTAAATTGAACTCAGGAGTGTGAGTTGTTTTCTGAGAGCTCCTCTGGTGGACCAGGGTGACTCCACAGATGTAGGTTACTCCTCTCCCCATTCTAGCGCTTTATCGGAGCACAGTTAAAATAGATATAATGGACGAGATACCAATTTAGCAGAACACAAAGAGTCATTAGCCATCACTGACCCATCGCAACACTGGCATGACAAAAGGAGGCTTCAGTGCTGTTGAATCTCCAATTAGGCGCATGATGAGATTCTGACATCAGTAAACGTCCGTCTGCCGTGCAGGAGTTGACACTGCCACATTGCTTCAGTCAGCGTGGTGAATATTCTGGTTAATGTCAAATTATGGATATCTTGTCTAAACACTGTCCTGTAACATGCTGTTTGTTAGACTGGAAAGGGGGCTTTTGTTCGCCAATTGAATGTTAAAACTTAGCATGGCCAATTGTTTAAACGTGATTACAACACAGAATTGTCTGAAGCCGCCCAAATGGAGGTACCCCATTTAGCCTGAGGGTGGATTTTGTATAATGCATTGCTACGGTAACGGGTTTTTTTTCTCTTCTCGCAGTCGTCATTACCTCCTTCTGTATGGTAACATGGTTATCATGGTAACACGGTTATCATGGTAATATGGTTATCACGGTAACACGGTTTTCACCCATGTCTTCTCACACACCTGAAAATTACTGGCAGGTCTCTTCAAGCTGGGATGAGAATACAATTAGCAGACTATGTTTTTCTGTTTTAACTGCATCTGTGTGTACCTATATAAGATATAAGTACTTTTGGAGAGGGAAGTAGAGGGGACTGTAGGGAGAGGGGACTGTAGGGAGAGGGGACTGCAGGGAGAGGTGAGTGAGGGGACTGTGGGAACAGGGGACTGCAGGGAGAGGGGACTGTAGGGAGAGGTGACTGAGGGGACTGTGGGGAGAGGGGACTGAGGGGACTGTGGGGAGAGGGGACTGAGGGGACTGTGGGGAGAGGGGACTGAGGGGAGATGGGTTATTGGGCTGCTTGACCCTGTAGCTGCTTGACCCTGTAGCTGCCATTACTATAGCCTTTCTGAACACTGCACAGGAATACAGCACACACACACACACACACACTTAGGACACTTGATTCATTAGTTGCTTTGGGCATAAAATAAAATATAAAATAAAATAACTGGTATTGGGCATCAGGTTGAAGAAGGACCATGGTATTGGGCGTCAGGTTGAAGAAGGACCATGGGCGTCAGGTTGAAGAAGGACCATGGTATTGCATGGTATTGGGCGTCAGGGTGAAGAAGGACCATGGGCGTCAGGGTGAAGAAGGACCATGGTATTGGGCGTCAGGTTGAAGAAGGAACACATTGTGGAGTACCAATCATACCAGTTTGGATAGAGGTTTTCTCTCCCGTAGTTGGTTTATGGTTAGCATGTGTTAGGACTTGAGGATGTGGAATGGTTTAGGTGGCTTGTACTGTGGCCTTACAACTGCAAATCCTGTTTTAAATCATAACAGTCAGTTTAGCAGTACAGGAAACCAGAAGGGTGGTTACAGGAGTCTGCCCATGTGTGTGTGTGTGTGTGTGTGTGTGTGATGAGGTCATAGCTGGTTTGAATTACTGAAGAGTGAGTCTTGAGCTGGGCTGCTTACTCTCACATTCTGTCTCTCTCTCGCTCCCACTCTGTCTACCTCTCTTTATCTGTTTAGATTTTTGCCAGCATCACACGTGGCCAGTGGTATTGTAATTGGAGAGTGAGACAGAGAGAGAGAGAGAGAGAGAGAGAGAGAGAGAGAGAGAGGCCTAAAGGCAGCTTTGCTGGTGGGGGTATAGAAGTTAAGAGGATGTAATGTCAAGAGGGTTAGCCCAGCGTAAATAACTCTAGTATAGGTCATACACATGTCATGTGTCTGTGAATAAAGTGTCATGTGACTGTTCTTTCTCAGAACACATCATAACCCCAAGGTAGCTGACCCAGGGTAGCTCTTATCTGTAATTAGAGGAGAAGCAACTCTGAAGAGATTCTGCTAGAATTTCTGAAAGGACTACATAAACCCTTAAAGCAGCAGAACAAGTCTGCTTTTGGTAGGTAATTACTGAAATTAATTTTACTCTACGGAGAGTTGTGAGAGTGAAGGAATTTGCACACATTCACTCACACATACACAGCCACACATGTGGTTGGCATGCTGTAGTGGGTAACACTGCCTCTCCTGGGGTAGACAGGTATTCAACCTCCTGTCAGGGCATATGCACCGTTTTACACCGGTGAGTCCTTGGGCAAGAGTTCTAACACTTTGTATCTCTGCAACATGATTGCAGATCTGGATAAATGCATCTGCTAAAATATAAGTATAAACATAATTAGCATTTTCCTAACTCAGAAATCAAAAATGTGAAACAGGAGAACAAAAACCAACAGTCGTGCGAGTTTGGACATCACCCAGAATTACAAGGTCCGTGCCGAATGGTGGGGAGCCAGAACGGTTTGATGGGAAATGGGCTGCTGGAGCAAACCACATGTTCCACACATGGACAAGGACAGATAATATAGAGTTAATGCAATGCTACAACAAGCCCAGTGGTATAAGCGCCATGGAGTCCATGATGGAACTCTGTATGGAGAAAAGGGCTTCGTTCAGTCTCAGACAACTAGCTTCCCAGCCTAACTGGGAGTCAGCAAGCTGACAGAGTTTAGAAGGTTGGAAGGATCAAAGATGGTGCATGGCTACAGACGAAATAGAGCAGTCTGCACATAAGCGAGGCCTTGATGTCACGGAGTTCACGGAGGTGAACAGCACTGGCTGCCAGTCTGCCGAGATACCTGAAAGACACAGACCAATAGAATTGCCCCATCGAACTATCCAAACTTTTCTCCCAGTTACAGCAACAGAGCCCTGACTGTGTCTCCACCCAGAGGTGAAACACAACAGCTGTCACTGGGGTACACGAGTGTGGTCAGTTAAACTATCACAAGGCCATGAACCCAAACCTGGAGAACACCTACGGATCGCTGGAGATTCTCCAGTCTCGTGGAAACCACGAGGCTGAAATTGTAAGAATAGCAGTGGGATAACTGGAGTCCTCAACAGTCAGCTCAAGCAGACTGTTACGATCAAAGTCGTAAACACACATGCCCTGCCAGTCATCAGATACCCAGCATGCTCAGTAAACCGCAAATGTCAAGACCAGAAAATTCGCAGAGTACACAATAGATGAACACTACACCCTAGATCCAACATCTAAAGACCGTCCACCAGCTGGAAGGAGGGTAGTTCAACGTGTAAAATCCACTGGACCACTAAACATGCATGAGCACATGCAAACAGTAGCCCACATAGATGAGTCGATGAAAGAACTTCAAACGGACAGGGGAAATGGATACCATGGAAATAGAGAACGTGTCATTGGCAGGATAAGCCCCTTCATGGAATGTGTCACTGCAAGAGAGCAGGGGTGGCTGCCGTAGGACCCTACCATTAGGGTCTTGTCCTTCTAGATACGCCAGGATTGAAGAAACGCATGAAGGCACTAATACCGGAAGCCAAAGAACACGCACTAGGTTACTTGAAGTAGAGATGCATCATACCAGACAATGTCCAAGTTGCAGGCTGTGCAAACAAGGTCTTAGAAGCAGGGTGGAAAATGCTGTTGGGAGCAGCACACACTGCGAGACACAACCCAGCGGCACACACCGTATACACAAACACACGAAAGGCATATAAGATAGCCAAGTGAGACTACAAATGGAAACGGGTGCAGAGAGAGGTGGCAATCCACCGGGCTTGGTGAGCTGCAAGTGCCCCACGGTGGTGTTAGACGCTGATCACAGACACCCGGGCAGGGACACAGCACTTTTTTTTTGCTTCTGAAATCCTGTTTTAGTGTGAGTCATTAGGTTGATAAAATAGTGTTATTTAAAACAGTGTTATCTACAAAAAAGTGTTATTTTAAAAACACTTAAATGAGCTTTAGATAACTGCACAAAAAAAGCAGTCAAATTTAAAGTTTGATCAATGTATACATCTGCTAAAGGTAAGAGACTTTGTGTTCAGTCCCATTTTCGTGTTATCTCAGCATTTTATCCAAATACTGAGTTTTTAGACTTTCAAATTTTTACAGTGTTGAGATGGTTTAGAGTCATCACTGAGCAGTCAGTATCAAGACGATGGTTTCAGCTCATTTGTAAAGTGTCCTGCCCGTGGGCAGAACCTCTCACACTGTCACCCAGATAGATCACCCATCCTTTAGGACATCCTCCCAGAATTCTGGTGAACTCCATTAATATGGGGTGGGTAAGATGATTCCTGATCAAGTATTGGAGCACCGGCCCTTACGGGAAGGTGCTCAGTCATTAATGCTTCACGTCTGGTGACGTTCATCTCAGTGTGAGATGGCCTGGACCTGTTCTTCATCCCCTAGGTTAAAAGAATGCCAAACCGACAGCAAAAAATAGACTGAGTTGGGAAAACCCAGAAGACATAAAGCAGGCTGAGTGGGACAGATTCTTGTTTCCATGTATTCACTGCAGCTGCTTCTGTAGAATGAATCCATGTTTTCTTTCATGGCCTCATTATTCAATGTAATTCTTAGGAATGCAAATGAAGCTTGTAGTAAGAGGTGCCCATGCTGAAGTGTACCTTAGTAAGCTAAAGCACTGGTTCACAGTCCTTGGTCTGCGACCCAATCCACGTTCTGCTGTTTTCTTTAAAATAACCCACCACCACATTTAATTCATGACCGAGTCCTTTCTGTCCTGGGAAAGCTGTGTCAGAGTAGGAGAACCTGTGAGAGGAGCACGGGGTCTTCAGGACTGGACCCTGGCTTCCTTATACAGGTCAAAGTGCAACTGAAGGAGGAATTGAAGCCGGCCCTAAACTCAAGGCATTCACGGAGTTTCCAGACATTTCCAGACACCTCAAGACATTTCATGGAAATAACAGGAAGGAATTCGTCATCCCCAAATAAGTATTCATATATTTGCTTCTTCACATATTATAAATATTCTGTTGTTTCTTGTCTTCATAGCAACTCAAGTGTAATGTTTATATGCTTTGTGTGTGTGCGCGCGCTCGCGCATGTGTATTTAATTATTATTATTTATTATTATGGACTAATGACTGAGCCAATGAAGTATGTATTCACAGGCACTGCTGGCGTTCGTGAGCTTGTAAAACACAGTTTGCTTTGCTGTTTTGCCTGTTTACTTTATGAGCAAAGCCAAATGATGCGTCGGATAATTGACGTGCTGAAATATTCAGTTAGTCCCCACGTGAAGGGAGCGGTGTATTCCACGTCCTATGAGCAGCCGGTTATGAAGCGCCCCGCTTGGAAACGTGGGAGATTTGGCGTCCTAGCAATGCTTTCATTATGTGGGACTTGAGTATGTTTGTGTGGAACACACTAGACAGGAGGATTTAGTGCCAGATGTATGTCAAAGACACATTTCGGTGGTTTGGCCAATGCCCTGTCCAAAAGAAAGTCTAGTGTGGTCATCCTCACATCAGTCCTGGCTTGGGGACATGCATGAATACTGCAGTAACACAGGTCGTTTGTATGGAACTCAGGCCTAAACGTGAAGATGTATTTGAGACTACACTGGCACTCTAATAAGAAACGTATTGTATTTTGTTTTAAATGAAATTAAATTAAAAGTAGAATGTTTCTGCTCAAGATAGAAAAGATGCTTCTTAAAGGTGCTTATGAGTATAATACTATTTTCTGCTTTGCAGATACAGTAGTTCTGTTCTCCGATCTCAGTCACTGTACAACATCCTCCATGACCTTGGAACCACTCTATAGCCAAGGTCCTAGCATGATTGACGTTTAGTTTAGTTAGTTAGTTCCTCAAAATGCTTTAAAAAATTATTTGGCCATTTAAAAAAGTCATTAAAAAAAGTCTCTTTAGTTCGTTAACACTTGGTAACATTTCCCATGGCTGTCTGCATTGTCCTGCCTGAGGTTGGTGGCAATTAAGGGGAGGAGTCCCAGTGATTGAACACACCTGTCTGCAACATAGCTGTTAAAAAGACTGCTCACTAGAATGAAACCTGAACTTTGGGCTTCAGGGATAGAGAAATTTGGGGTTGAAAAAAGGAATAAGAAACAATAGACTGGAATGTACACAATAAATTATTAACTTGTTTATTTTCTTCTCAGCAACCATTTTTAATTTTTAGATACTTGTGAGGCATAGGTATTTGTGTACATACGTGTGTGTGCAGACACCAAGTACTGAATGCGTGGTATAGAGTTTTGTTTCTAACTTTTTGTATGTGAGAGATGTTTATTTCCTAATGCATAGTGGTTACTAAGACGTTTCCTCCATAAAATGAGATTCAGAAAAATTAACAAAGACTTCAAATTAGTCACCAAACACTACAGAAACAATGAAGGTGCACTCTGAAAACAAACTGAATCAGCTCTTCTAACGACCAAGACCTTGAATGTGTCAGCGTCTGCTGTAAATGTGAGTGCATGCTTGTATATGTGGGCTGTGTTGGCTTCCTCCCTGATCAGACCTCACAAAATGCAATAATTGCATAAAAGTGGAGTTCTCTTTTCAACCCCCCTTTTCTCCACCCCTACACACACACACACACACACACACACTCCCTCTCCATGTAAAACACCTCACTCTTATTGCTTTTGTTTCCCATTAATTTCTTCAATTACACGTCTGTGTTCCACAACAAATATATTGGCATCTGTCACCTCCGTGAAGTGCTGGGTATTAGCTGGTTCCGTGTGTCTGAGCACAGGGTGTTCTGGGTGCAGGGCTGCAGACGGGGATGTGGTTAATAAATATTACTCACTGCTCTTTTTCTTCTGCGCACATGCTTTCTTGGATTGTTTTTTACAGTTGGATTGGGAATATTGATTTATTTTCTGTGTCTACAATAATTGTGTACAAGCATGGGAGGGGAGTCCGCGCATTGCATTTTATCAGATGTAAGGTAGTAATTAGATGTAGAAGATTAGTCGCGGATTCAGACGGAAAGATTAGCATTTAAAGAGGAAAAGTTTGAGAGTCTGAATGGAAACTAATAGAGAAGTTAATCAGAGAGTAACTTCATCGTTCTGAATATAGGGATGTATGTATTATATGACTTTATGCATTGAACTGCCATTTAAAGCAATTCTTAAGCTTAGCTGTGCATTTTTCGGCAATGCAGAACTGCTGCTTTCTAAACTGCTGGAGGGAGAATGGCACTTGTGTTAGTCCTCAGTCAGTCCCGTGTGAAAGCCTGGAGCTGTGCCTGTGTCTGTGTTGTTATGTGTCTGTGCTGTAATGTGTCTGTGCTATACCTGTGTCTGTGCTGTACCTGGGTCTGTGCTGTACTTGTGTCTGTGCTGTAATGGGTCTGTGCTGTAATGGGTCTGTGCTGTACCTGTGTCTGTGCTGTTATGGGTCTGTGCTGTACCTGTGTCTGTGCTATACCTGTGTCTGTGTTGTTATGTGTCTGTGCTGTAATGTGTCTGTGCTGTAATGTGTCTGTGCTGTAATGTGTCTGTGCTGTACCTGTGTCTGTGTTGTTATGTGTCTGTGCTGTAATGGGTCTGTGCTGTAATGTGTCTGTGCTGTACCTGTGTCTGTGCTGTACCTGGGTCTGTGCTGTTATGGGTCTGTGCTGTAATGGGTCTGTGCTATACCTGTGTCTGTGCTGTACCTGTGTCTGTGCTGTACCTGTGTCTGTGCTGTACCTGGGTCTGTGCTGTAATGGGTCTGTGCTGTACGTGTGTCTGTGCTATACCTGTGTCTGTGCTGTTATGTGTCTGTGCTGTAATGTGTCTGTGCTATACCTGTGTCTGTGCTGTACCTGGGTCTGTGCTGTACTTGTGTCTGTGCTGTAATGGGTCTGTGCTGTGCCTGTGTCTGTGTTGTTATGTGTATGTGCTGTAATGTGTCTGTGCTATACCTGTGTCTGTGCTGTACCTGTGTCTGTGCTGTACCTGGGTCTGTGCTGTACTTGTGTCTGTGCTGTAATGGGTCTGTGCTGTACGTGTGTCTGTGCTATACCTGTGTCTGTGCTGTTATGTGTCTGTGCTGTAATGTGTCTGTGCTATACCTGTGTCTGTGCTGTACCTGGGTCTGTGCTGTACTTGTGTCTGTGCTGTAATGGGTCTGTGCTGTGCCTGTGTCTGTGTTGTTATGTGTCTGTGCTGTAATGTGTCTGTGCTATACCTGTGTCTGTGCTGTACCTGTGTCTGTGCTGTACCTGGGTCTGTGCTGTAAAGGGTCTGTGCTGTACCTGTGTCTGTGCTGTTATGGGTCTGTGCTATACCTGTGTCTGTGCTATACCTGTGTCTGTGCTGTACCTGGGTCTGTGCTGTACTTGTGTCTGTGCTGTAATGGGTCTGTGCTGTACGTGTGTCTGTGCTGTACCTGTGTCTGTGCTGTTATGGGTCTGTGCTATACCTGTGTCTGTGCTATACCTGTGTCTGTGCTGTACCTGGGTCTGTGCTATACCTGTGTCTGTGCTGTAATGGGTCTGTGCTGTGCCTGTGTCTGTGTTGTTATGTGTCTGTGCTGTAATGTGTCTGTGCTATACCTGTGTCTGTGCTATACCTGTGTCTGTGCTGTACCTGGGTCTGTGCTGTACTTGTGTCTGTGCTGTAATGGGTCTGTGCTGTACCTGTGTCTGTCCTGTACCTGGGTCTGTGCTATACCTGTGTCTGTCCTGTACCTGTGTCTGTGCTATACCTGTGTCTGTCCTGTACCTGGGTCTGTGCTATACCTGTGTCTGTGCTGTAATGGGTCTGTGCTGTACGTGTGTCTGTGCTGTACCTGTGTCTGTGCTGTTATGGGTCTGTGCTGTACCTGTGTCTGTGCTGTACCTGTGTCTGTGCTGTTATGGGTCTGTGCTGTACCTGTGTCTGTGCTGTACCTGTGTCTGTGCTGTAAAGGGTCTGTGCTGTACCTGTGTCTGTGCTGTAATGGGTCTGTGCTGTGCGTGGGTCTGTGCTGTACCTGTGTCTGTGCTGTAATGGGTCTGTGCTGTACCTGTTTCTGTGCTGTAATGTATCTGTGCTGTACATGGGTCTGTGCTGTACCTGTGTCTGTGCTGTTATGGGTCTGTGCTGTACCTGTGTCTGTGCTGTACCTGTGTCTGTGCTGTAGTGGGTCTGTGCTGTACTTGTGTCTGTGCTGTACCTGGGTCTGTGCTGTACTTTTGTCTGTGCTGTAATGGGTCAGCACAACAACATGGGCGTACTGTCTTCCATCTCCAGCATGACTGGGAGGACTGGGGGGTCTGGGAGGACTGGGAGGACTGGGGGGTCTGGGAGGACTGGGAGGACTGGGGGGACTGGGAGGACTGGGAGGACTGGGGGGACTGGGAGGACTGGGAGGACTGGGGGGACTGGGAGGACTGGGAGGACTGGGAGGACTGGGGGGACTGGTATTCTGTAGTCTCCACCCCAGTGGTCTTTCCATTTCAGTACTTGCGTACTTGCCTTTGTTGACCACCGTTGAACATATGATGAGATTTTAATGTACCATCTGTTTCCCAAGGCCATGAACAGCTTAACCATGGGATGATATAAAAGAGATATAGAACTCTTTTGATATGAAATAATCTCTGATTCCATTCTCTTGGAAAGTAGGCAGTAGGATTTTTTTTTCCTCTAACAGAAATGATGAGCCATTTTTCTTTTGGCAGCTAATCGAAAGCTAATGACTTCCAAGTTCAGCGGAACTTTTAGCTTTTAGCAACATGAGTCCTCACTGAAGTGGACTTAAAGGAGTTCACTAACAGGATGGAAGCAACATGGCAGGCAGTGTGTTCAAAGTGGGACTTGCTCCATCAAGTGACTGTCATCAGTGACGGTTTTGGGAACCAAGTGCCTTGAAAGAGAATTGCTATGAGCTCAGATTGCAGCGGTTACTAGAAGACAAGTGGAATCTAGTCAGAAGGATTCATTTGGATGGGAGCAGGAGTTGACAGTTCTTTATTCTGTTCTCAGCACCAGGAGAATGTGTATGTTCAGCAGAACTGCCTACACCATGTATGGATGGCGCTGGATTTTAAATGTCTCCTTCACTATTACGACGTTGCTCGGTGGCACGTCATTCACTGGCAGTGACATTTTCTTTGAAGTCATAAAGGCTGGCACAGCCATAAAAGAGCTGAGAGGGACGATTTTCACCATGTCTGTGAATTATACCTCTTATTTAAGGTTTCGATTAACCTGTGCCACTTTTTCCCCTGAACTAATCAATTTTCATGATATGAGAATATAAAATTCTGGGAAACCTTGGCCTCTATTGCTCTGAGAGCCAGCCACAGAAGAGCGCTGGCAGTGATGTCCTAGTCTGCAGTCCTCGTGCAGCTCAGGTCCAGTTAAATAAGAATCCATGTTGTGTTTGTCTCCTTGGAGTGGCCTCAGTTGGGTATGTTAACAGTAAAGGACAAAGGCTTCTCGTTGGGCTGATGGTGCTAAAACTCCATTAAATGCCCAGGGTGTCTATGTTGAAAATGTACAATTTATGAGCGTACTTTATTGTGTCCACAAGAAATATTCTTCCATTATACAAAATCTCTGTTTGATGCTCTGTTGAGGAATAGTTTTGAGCTTTACTTAAATGCTGTAAATGTTGATGTTTTATTGAATGATTAAATCAAATTAGCTTACGGCATAGCAAATCCTTCTTACATCATACTTCCAAAGATAAAGTCATATGAAGTTACTTTCTGTCAAATCAACTGAAGGCTCACAATTTTTTTTACATTACTTTCATTAGTCGATGCAGAACATATATCTGGATAAATATATGAAAAATGAAAAACAATGACGACAACAACGAGAAATGTGAGCAAATTCAGACTCTGTATATCAATGAGAACCATTACCTTCAAACATCTCCTTCAACTTTATGGCACACTACATACTCAGGTCACCATTTTGTGGTTCTAAAGTAAAGGTGAACTTTTAATGTCCGTCTGTTCACATTTATTTCATGCATTTCATTTCTTCAAGAATGCCAACGGCCGAGGACTTTAAACTGGAGTCTTGAAGCCAGAGAAATGGAGCAACTCTGAAATATATTCCTGCACTAATACGTCCTTTCTGGTAAAAGTTATGATGTCGTCTGATATGATCAACCATGAAGTACATTACAAAGGTAATGTGAATGTTAGAAACTGTTCCTGAGCAGAGTGTATATTTTCATTATCAAAAACATTGAGCCATTTATCCTGAGCAGTCTGAATAATCATTAATGGGCCGAAATTTATGATGCCAGATTCCCCAACTAATGCGAAAGACTCCAGGTGTTACTAATGGCCCCGCGGAAGTATGCAGGGCTTCGGCACGATGGCTAAATCGAAGGTAATAGTGGCACACTTAATCTGCTCAGATGAAGAGCAATTTAACTGACACGTTGATTGGATTCAGTAAGAAGTGCTTAATGGTGGACTTAAGGAAGCTGAGTTGAAATGGCAGTGAATGGGGTGACTTAAAAGTCATCTGTTTGGACTCTGTAGGAAGAAGAAAAAGTATATGTGTATATATATATCAATTCTATCAAGTCTTTTGGAAGGTAAAGGTAACCTTTCGTTTTTTTCTAGGATGGTTCGTTTTATGATGAAATTCGTGATCTCAGACTTACACATGGTAAGCATTTTAATAATTTTTATGTTTTAATAATAATACTAACAACTATTATTGTTATTATTATTATTATTACTATTATTATTTTTATTTTGACCAGCTCATGATATAAATATTCTCTGGTATAAATATGGTATAAATGTTCTCTATATATTACTACATTTATATATTTGAATCATTGACCACCCTTTAACAATACCCATTGTTACCCATTGTTAACTATGTATTAGTTTGGTGTGCCTACAGTATATATATGTATATATGTGAACCATACAAACACAGCCCATCACACCTCCACTATGGGTGGGGCTGTATTGATTTCACACCCCCCAATAATAGTGCCCCCCGTTACGTTCTTGTTTATGTTAGCTTGCAAGCTTTTGCTTTAATCAATGTGGGTCATGGGCATTACTGCAGTTGCTGAAAAGCAGGACAGGATTTATTTACTAAATTGTATCGATCATAGCTGCCCCTTACCTGGTCTGATTTACAGAGCACGGCAGATCACTGGCCCTTTCACCTGACTTCCTCTGCACTAAACCAGTCAGCACTATTTCTGAGGTCAAAGGTCATGGAACCAGAATGAACACAATTGTGCCAATTCAGGAGATTGTTATAATGCCGAATATCCGGAGAGAAACATACTGGTTAAAGATATCAGAAGTTCAGCACTGTTCTGTTCACAGTACTGAGTTTTCATGATTGCATGTCTGGAGGAAAAAAATCTAAAAACAAAACCAAATGAGCAATAGCAACCAATCCGAAAAATTCCAGGACTCGCGGACTGTGTGTTATCATTCGGATCTTAAAGCACGTTGTCACCGTCACTGAGTGTCATGGCGATGACGTGCAACACCACGGCTCCGCCCCCTCCACAGCTGTAAACATCTGTTCTGCTTTTTACGCTCCTTCATTGTAAGTCTGACAAAGTTAGACTTAACTGTTCTATTTATCAACTATTCTGCCATTTCATGATAGAACATGAATATCGTATTGTTTATAAACAATGGATGTTAAAGTTGGATGTTGTTAGATGTATGACTGTAGGTCTGTGTTTGTAGCTTTGACCAAGTCTGATTGGGATGAAGGCATTTGCCTCAGTAACTCCAGCAGTGTCATCTCTGCTCCTGATCTGTTCTTCTACCATGTGAGCGAAATTCTGGGGGACAATTTTGGAAAGCTTGGATTAGATAAAAGAGGAATGGGCAACACATGGAGGGCTGGATCAAACGGGCCAGCGTCCGCCCTGTGCCTCTGTTTGTGCTGGGAGAGCATGTATACTGCATGTCATTTAGATCTGATCCCTTTGTAGAGCTCCAGCCTGCCAATAACGCCACCCTCATTATACATCAGCACGGCCATATTTCTGGTTCTGCCTGCCTCTCCCCCAGCCTCAAAGGCAAGTTGGACACCAAAGGTAATTTTAGATAAAAAAATATATATATATATATATATATATATATATATATATATATTATATTTTTTTATTATTTTATTATATATATAATATTATATATATATTATATAATATATAATATTTCAATCAACAAGGTGTACAACTGGGCGCACTGGGTATGTTCATAATACATGCAGGTGTTCATTCATATGGAAGGAAATGAGGGGAATATGCATCACACGGATGAGGATTTTTCATAATGCTCCTCTGGTGGTGTTTTGGCCACGGGGCGCTGGGGTTGTGTTTGAGCGTTGCATGCGGAGCTGGAGGACCGTGTGCGCCTCCTGGAGCATTCCAGAATGACTGGAAATGGGGGAGAAACGCACACCTGGCTGGAGGGCAAATGAGGCGTCACCGTTCCGCTGGATCAACACTCGCATGGTAATGCGCGAGCGCCGCGCGACGGCCTGCCCCTCTCCTGCTTCGCGCGCGAGCGCGTGGGGTGCTGGATGCGCGTGCTCCCGCGTCTGGGACCCGCGGTGGCATGCTGGCCTGCGGAGAGAGATTTGGGCGAGGGTGTCGGAGCGCTCCGGCCCGGCGAGACGCGTCTGCTCCATGGCCGAGCGAGCGTGGCCGTGCGGGGAATAAACGTTCTGGGCCTCACCTGTCGGGCAGAGTGATTGGACGAGGCGGGCTGTGGTGGTGCCTCCGGTGACGGGCGGGCCCATCATGTAGGAGTAATAGGGTCAAGCGGCCGGTTGGGCCTGGGTGCTGGGTGAGGGGGCCTGGCCTCTCGCCCGCCGCAGTGCACGGCCCGCCGGAGCCGCCGCCACCGCGACCTGTTTATTAGCCGTTTTTCTGCTTGGCTGCGAGCTGGTAATGATCACCATGCCGTTTGACTGACAGCCGCCCTCGCCCCCTCGGCCCCTCCCCTCACAGCCGCGGTGAAAGTGGGCGATGGCGGGAGAATTGTGCCTGCTGACCCATCGCTGTGCTCCGCCGAGGGTTCAATTTACCTCCCCTGACAGGCAAATGATAAGTTGCAGCCCCTATGAAACCCCCCCAACACACACACACACACACACACACACACACACACACACACACTACACAGTCACATGTACCTTCTTCCTCTCCTCTTGCAGAAAAACATTCTAGCAGAGCAAGCAGGGCTACACCCACGCCCTTTAATTAGTGAGAAGTTTTACTCCACTGAACAAGTTCAAAAAGCTAATGATGTTTGCACACAGAATCTATGTGTACAAACAACACTGATATTTTCAATTAACAAAAACAAGTGCTTTTGTGCATCTACATTTACAACCAAGCTGTTACTGGAAGGGCAAACAGCTTAAAGACCAGTTGGATTTGCTGGCTGCATTTCCTTCTAGTTCTCAATCTGTAACAGTAGTTAAAAAAAAAGAAATCTAGCATTACACGAACTCCCGGATGTTTCAGTGTTTCAGCTTTCCCAGTATGCATGCTGATGTGTAGACAACCTGCTGCAGGACTTCTGGATTCAGACCCCCAGATTCAAGACTTCTGGATTCAGACCCCCAGATTCAAGACTTCTGGATTCAGACCCCCAGATTCAAGACTTCTGTATTCGGACCCCCAGATTCAAGACTTCTGCATTCGGACCCCAAGATTCAAGACTTCTGGATTCAGGCCCCCAGATTCAAGACTTCTGCATCCGGACCCCCAGATTCAAGACTTCTGGATTCAGACCCCCAGATTCAAGACTTCTGCATTTGGACCCCAAGATTCAAGACTTGTGGATTCAGACCCCCAGATTCAAGACTTCTGTATTCTACCCCCAGATTCAAGACTTCTGAATTCGGTCCCCCAGATTCAAGACATCTGGATTCAGACCCACAGATTAAAGACTTCTGGATTCAGACCCCCAGATTCAGGACTTCTGAATTCGGACCCCCAGCTTCAGCACGTCTGCGTTCAGGTCCCACAGCCTTTTTCCAGCTCAGCTGTAGTCAGGCCATGTTGTTTCACAGGAGACGTTGGCCGAGTCCTGCAAAGCCCCTAGGAGCAGCACGTGTCTACAGGCCTGCGTTTGGCACGAGGCATGGGAAGTCCATAACGGTCCATGGGAACTGTGAACAGTGAGCAAGCACATCGCATTTCCAGATGGACTACAAATAAAGTGTATTTAAATGCAAGATGTTTTTAAAATAGACCATGACTTACTGGAGAGGCTGATAGAGACTGGCTAGAACTTGTGCAGCAGAGTCATTAGGAAAGGAAATCTAGTCTTCCGGAATGTGTGTTGTTCCGCACGGAACTGTTCCAAGGTTTTTGTTTTACATATTATTCTGTGCCAGGGCCTTTAATATTGAGGCTACCCTGAACTTGCCTGCAAATGAGATTGACAAGTATGGGTCAGGCTGGTTTATGCTTAAAGGAAGTGCTAAAAAAATATTGGAATCCTGAAGTTAATACATACTGAACTATAACATCCACATATGCCTGTACATAAAACTTTGTTAAATCAACCAGCTGGTCAAGACATTAGTCAATTAGGTAGTCTGGCTATGTAAATGTGACACTAAAACCATAATGTTTTAGATAAACCACGTGGAGTTGTTCACCAGATGTTGAGGTGGGGTGAAATGTAGGCTGCACAGCCCACAGTGTGAAAGGATGCTATGTAAAAGGACAGTTTAGACTTTTTTGGATTTAAGTTTGAGTAAGTAGTGTTTATACGTAAAGGACAAAACGACTACACAAGCCCTAGCCCAACATACGAAACATCTGATCAAGAGGCTGATTTGCCCCAGAGTGTCTGTAATCTGGACTGAGAGCTTTACGTCTGGAGCGGGGCAGTGTAAACACAGCTGCAGGACCTGTAGGTGTTCGCTGTGTGGCTGAAATCAAATCTCAGTCGTTTTTTTTGGCTGAACCCCTGTTGTCAAGGTCTTCAACGGTGAAGGTTTCACTCTCCGCGGTGGAAGAGTTTACAGTGGAAAGGCACATGTTCTGCCTGAGGTATGACTGCGAGTTCATGGAGCCGCTCGGCCTGTGGGTTTGCCTAGAGACCCGAGGAACTCCATCGGCCTCGGTCTTCTGGGACCGCAGGTTCCCTCGTGCAAGGAGGAGAAAGACAGCATGTGCTAGCAGCCGGGAGCGGCTGTGTGCGGCCGCAGTAGGGTTGCGTGGGGCTGTAACACACCTTCCTGGGTTCTTCTGCTGTCTGATTCATTTTCCGCACGCGCTCACACAATGTCCGGTGCAGGGTAGTCAAAGCCGAATGAAGTATTTATGTTTCAGCAGTGCCAAGCTATGATGACACTCATAACTCATGATGTATTGTCTTATCTGAGTGGGCATGAGGAGAGAGAGCGTGTGAGAGAGAAACTAAGAAGAATTCACAAGTGAACTAGTGATTCAAAGAGACACGCAGATTTTCTCACAGCCCGCGTCATTAACATATGCAAACATATGCAAAAACAACAGAATAGGAAACTAACAGACACGCGCACGCACGGGCAAAAACCACACGATGTTATAATTAATTCAGAACACGTCTCCAATTAGAGCAATGCTATAGAGTGCTGGAGACTGCAGCACCTCATCACTGGGTTCTGTCTGACTACAAATCACTGAATGTTTGTCCTGGCATCGATGATTTGGAGTGTCTGTTTCAATTACAAAATCAAAGACATTTTTGGTTGTGTTATTATGCTGTTGACTTTAGCAGACTACTGTATTATTACTCGTACTGAGGTGGGAGAGTGAGCCGAGCAGGTGACCACACGCAACTCCTTCAAAACGAAGTGCACTAATGCTTTTAGAAAAATTTGATATGTATCACTGCACAGTTGTGTTTGTAGACTGAGGAAGTTCTGCTTTGTCTTTTGAGTCTGGAGATCCATGTCCAGAGCTTTGGAGTGTGGGCAGACAGGACTTGTGACTCATTTGAGGGTCCATGTTGAGCTTCTTTCTCTTCGCGTCTGATGCGAGGCGGGTGTGGGGGTGTGGGTGGAGGCGCGGGTGGTGGTGTGCGCGGTGGCCGGGACAGATGTTCTCAGGGCCTGCATGCATCCTTTCTACTCTAATTCATGCATCCATCACTACAACAGGTTCCCATCTCCACCCTGTTGCAAAGCTCTGTCACAGCCTGCCAGCTACCGTCTGTTTACCTTCCCTGTGTGAGAGTAACATTGTAAAGATAAGTTAGCGTATCCATGTTTTGTGTTCCACCTTCCTCTAATACCTACAAAATAACCCCGTGGGGTATACTGTGGCATAAAGGTGTTTTCCTTGTACAAAAGCAAAGTTGTCCCTGAGGGCTCCTCACCGTGGCAACGTCTGTCTCATGCCTCGCGGGACCAACTCCCAATCATCAGGGGTCTCAAACTCGACAGCCAATCACAGACATGCTATTACAAAGCTGCACCCCTCTCTGTCTGTCTATTCCTATCCTTTGCTCTCTCTCTCTCTCCATCCAAGGGAAAGAGTGACAGTGATTGTCAGTTAAATCATGGATCGTCTCCCTTTGCCCCCTTTTAGGACAGCGTTAAACGCCACTGGGTAACCGTACACCTTCACAAAGCACAGCCTGAACGAATTAGCACAGTCACATGTTTATGTATGATAATTGTAGCTCTGCTGCAATGAAAGTTCTCTGTATGAAAGATTCCTATTATCTCCTCCTCAATGCTGGCAAGCTCGTAGTACATTTATCCTCTCTCTCTCTTCTCTGTCTCTCTCTCTCTTTCTCTCTCTCTCTCAGTATGGTGGGCCTACCCACGGGCCTGTCCCACCACTACATCACCCTTGCTGCCAGATCGCTATGCGGGGTTATTAATAATTTTGTCTGTGTGCTACAGATGTTGCACAAATGAACGAATCTTCACTGGGGTCTCACGACACCGGGACGCCTCAGGTGCTGAGCGCAGACCCAAATCTGTCTCCCCTCCTCCCACATCATCCCTCCATCAGCAAACGAGAAGAGTGAGGAAGGTGTAGAGGAGAGGCCAAGCACACCCACTCCTCATCTCTACCGAGAGAGAGAGAGAGAGAGAGAGAGAGGAGAGAGTGAGAGAATGAGAGAGAGGGTGTCATGTTGCAGAGTGATGACAATATGTAGCCTGGTCTCAGGAGGAAAACTAGTAAATTGATACTAAATTGTGAGGTGTCAAAATCGTAAACATGATACAAATCGAACTTCACCCCGGTCCCACCTTCACCCTGTACTTAATGATTTGTTAAAACTGGGTAAAATTCTTTCCCATTTATAAAAGGAATTGAAACCATGACACACGGTTTACTGTATTTAGCAGTCAGTTTATGTTCATTTTTATTGATTTGGTGCTATTTTATATTTCGGAGAGGTGTGGAGGTGATGGCACAGGGTCGAATGTCATGTGGACATGCTTGCAGTGTTCTTCCATCTCTCTGCCATGTTTGTGATGAGACTAAAGAGTCAAAAAAGGACTGATACGCCACCATTAAACGGCCACGCCACCATTAAACCAATGGGTAAAAGTGCAGAACTGCAGGTCTGTAAACTAAGTAAAATCCCCACTTCAAAAAAGGGGAAATGCTAAAAAATGCTTAAAAAGGAGGCAGTAGAAAAAAGAAAGGTCTAAGTATGAAGAGAAAATGCAGGGTTGCCTATGTATGTGTGTGTGTGTGTGTGTGTGTGTTCGGTTCAGCTGAAGAACCCAGGAGTGGTGGTTCCTCTCCACAGCCTCATGTTTCATGGTGACCTTCCTGCGCTTGGTGCCCGGCCCTCAGTGGCTAACGCCAGCCTGGCTGGGATCAGCAGCTCCACAGAAACTCCCTTCTTGAAGGCCGAGTTATGAAGAGGTGCTGCCGTGTGAAACATCTGCTCTCTCCATTACTGCAGTGGGGAGAGAGCAAGACAGAAAGAGAGAGAGAGAGAGAGAGAGAGACTGGAAAAGAGTGGGGGAGAGCGAGAGAAAGAAAAATAGAACGAGAGGGGAAGTGAGAGAAAGAGGGAGGGAGAGAGAGGGAGCGAGAGAGAGAGAGACACAGAAAGGGAGAGACATCGATAAATCTCAGGCCTCTGGTGGGGAGACATTTTCCAAAGCACTCATTCTCCACTTTCTTCTATCTGTCTTTCTCTCAGCTTCCCTTCATCCTTGAGAGCAGGTTGCAAAAATGCACCGTTGATGAGTGGACGGATCGCACCGCGGCCCTGCAGTGAGGCAGCCTCTGCATGAGAATGTGGACCCAGACTGGGGGAAGAATCAGGCAGACTCGGGAGAGCCTAATGAGATTATTCAGTGTTGCGATGCTGCTCGCCCTGCAGTGTTTCGTAGAGGCTCTCTTTACACGCCCAATCATCTCTCTGTGATTGGAAAGGCAGCTCTGGTAGGGATGAGGTCACCGCTGAAACCTAACATGTAGCCCATACCCAACTGAAGGCCCATGCTAGTCTAAGACTGCAATAAAATCATTCATTTCTTCACAATGAATTGGAATGACTCATTATTTAAACCTGTATCTGCTCTGTCAGTGGCGATGGTAACAGTTAACAGTATGAGATATTATGATAGGACTTGCCAACCAGAGGAGATTAAGCATAGGATTAGTTAAATATTTCAGATTAACTGGATAATTCATTTACAAAAGCACATTCACTTTCCTCCCACATAATGGTACGCTCATCTAAAATGGGGACCGTAAGTTCAAACTTTTAAAAAATTCACATATTTGCATCAATTTTTAAATGGGGTTTATATCTAATGAATTTCGATTTAATTTGGCACGGCATAAAATCCATTTGTACCGCCTGCAATTAGAATTATGAGGACAGCCTTCATCAGCTGGTCCTGAGAGAACAGCAGTCGAAAAAAATTATGCTAATGCTTTACACTGAAAACACTGTGCACGGGGCTGATTTCCTGCTTTTCTCTCCCCCGTCTCTCTCCCCCGTCTCTCTCCCCGTGTCTCCTCGCCAGTGCAGATCCAGGTGCTGTGAAAGCCTTTAAGTCTGTGTTCAGAAGCAGTGCCGAAGCTTGTTTACTCTTTTGTTTACGGGAGCCTGTATGCGGAGAACATATGGCAGCCCTGCTTATCACTGTGGCTCTTCACAGTGATGTGGGTAATGTGGGTTTAAGTGTTGCTCTACAAAATGCAGCTATGTCTGTGTGTGTGTGTGTGTGTGTGGATGCATGTGTGTGTGTGTGTGTGTGTGTGTGTGTGTGTGTGTGTGTGTGTGTGTGTGTGTGTGGGTGCATGTCTGCGCGGTAAACACGGCACCTAGCAGGGTTTTCCTTCTCCGTGTTAGCCTGTTGTATCGATGCACATGGGTGTGACCTCCCTCTCTTCAGCTTCAGTGATTGGCCCCAGCTTAACCCAGCCCATATCATGGTGTGGTCTAAGCTTTGCTCTAAGGCTTGGAGCATATTCAAATAGGCAAATATGAACTCAAGAACATTCTTGATTTAATGAATTTAATATATTCAAGCAAATCAAATCTCCTTCTCATTCAAAGCGACATATGCATATTGCATTATGCATAGACTTGTTGCTGTCCATATTGCCTCCTCTTAGCATGGAATGATCTTGACTTCCTATAAAGTACCATCAGCTCGCACCACATGTTAAAGTGTGGATGGAACATTCATCAGAGGTGTTGGAAGCACACCTAGTCCTGATGAAGCACTTTCTCCATCCTGCTAAGTTAATCTCCACTGTAAAGCAGTGTAATCCTCTCCGCATGACAACAGGCTATGTTCCTGCCATTAAGCCACTGCGCTGTAGGTGGTTTCCAGCTGGTGAGTCATCGCCTTAATGGGAAAGGCATCTGGATTTGTCTTTGCTCCCGTTCTATACCCAAACTAAACCAAAGCGCAGAAACACAAGAATGCAGGAACACCAAAGCACGAGAACACAAGTACACGCTAAACCAAAACAAAATAACACAGGAACACGCTAAACCAATACAAAATAACACAGGAACATGCTAAACCAAAACAAAATAACACAGGAACACGCTAAACCAAAACAAAATAACACAGGAACATGCTAAACCAAAACAAAATAACACAAGTACACTCTAAACCAAAACAAAATAACACAGGAACACGCTAAACCAAAACAAAATAACACAGGAACATGCTAAACCAAAACAAAATAACACAGGAACATGCTAAACCAAAACAAAATAACACAAGAACACGCTAAACCAAAACAAAACAACACAGGAACACGCTAAACCAAAACAAAATAACACAGGAACATGCTAAACCAAAAAAAATAACACAGGAACATGCTAAACCAAAACAAAATAACACAGGAACACGCTAAACCAAAACAATAATACAGGGACATGCTAAACCAAAAAAATATATATAACACAGGAACACGCTAAACCAAAAAAAATAACACAAGAACACGCTAAACCAAAACAAAATAACACAGGAACATGCTAGACCAAAAAAAAATAACAAGAACACACTAAACCAAAGCTCGAGAACACAGGAACATGCTAAATGAAAGCACAGGAACACAGGAACATGCTAAACCAAAGCACAGGGACACAGGAACACAGGGACACAGGAAAACAGGACCATGCTAAACCAAAGCACAGGAACACAGGAACATGCTAAACCAAAGCACAGGGACACAGGAACACAGGGACACAGGAACACAGGACCACGCTAAACCAAAGCACAGGAACACAGGAACATGCTAAACCAAAGCACAGGGACACAGGAACACAGGAACACAGGAACATGCTAAACCAAAGCACAGGAACACAGGGACACAGGAACACAGGGACACAGGAACACAGGAACACAGGACCACGCTAAACCAAAGCACAGGGACACAAGGACACAGGAACACAGGGACACAGGAACACAGGACCACGCTAAACCAAAGCACAGGAACACAGGAACATGCTAAACCAAAGCACAGGGACACAGGAACACAGGGACACAGGAACACAGGACCACGCTAAACCAAAGCACAGGGACACAGGGACACAGGACCACGCTAAACCAAAGCACGAGAACAGGGGAATACTCTTCCTATTTCCATTAGTGTAGCCATAACCTCCCAAAACACATGGGGTGTTCTGAGACCGCAATATTCCTCCTTGAAACACACACTGTGGCGACTTTCCTTCAGAAGTGATCCTCCACGTGTGTGTGGAGCTGATCGAATACCCAGGTTTTCTCTGGGAAACACAGTTACCATTGGCAACAGTAGCCAAATAAATGAGTTCAAATTCAAACAGGCACTGGGACCGTTCAGTGAAAAAGCCATTGGTGTTCCCTCCAGCGCATTCTTTTGGTGTGCACGAGCTGACATTGGTTTTAAGCTCTAATTTATAGCAATAACATCTGCTCCAGGCAGTATGCTGACATGTCCAAGGAGGCAGGCTTTTTTTTTCCTTTCTTTAAAATGAAGAGTACTTAAGTGTCATATATACTGCAGACGTCTGTTTAATGAACACGTCCAGGCGTGCGTCTAATAGGACACAAACAGCGGTTCTAAAGGTGTCAGCAGTCTGACGTTCCCAGCAGTAAGCACATGTAGCCCCTGGACCCGGGTCAGATGACATCACCAGGAAGTCTCCAGGGTGATGTCACGCAGATATTAGGGAGTTGAGCTTAGCCACAAGCGTTTGCCAGGTGCCGCTCACGTGTGGCGGATACGTTGTTTATCCACGACTGACATGGATACACTGCTCTTTGATCAGCGAATAACAATACTGGTATGCAGGAATTAAAAAAATTTTAAATTAAAAAAAATGTTAAAAATTGTAAGTCGAAAAGCAATAGACCAAATTAGTTTCCTCTGTGCAGCGGTGGGGATGAAGCAATTTGTAACTTCTAAGCAGCGTAAGACAAACGGTCCCACAGCAGACGGTCAGCCCTGACCTGTCATAACAGAAGCCAAAGGTGTGCTGCTGCTCCATGCCAGGGCTGTGTGTCCAGGCTGGATTGATAGCCAAGAAGCATAATTCTGATCTTAAAATCCTGCTCCCTGCTTCCATATGATAAACGTCAACAAAGGATTCCAGGAGGGTGTGCATCAGAGCAGAGAAGGCCATCCTGAACACTGTCCCCTGGAGACTCTTAGCGCTTTACACAAGTGTAAAAGATTTACTGCGCACGGACGTCTAACACGGCTTCTCTGCACTTCTCATTTGGATCCAATTGACACATTTTGAATTCATTTTATACTAATGAAATGCTTTTGCTAGCTGTTACTTTATGAAATGACCTAACAAAAATAGGATTTATTTTACTACTGTGAGTAATCGCACAAGCGTGTGTGTGTGTGTGAGTGTGTGTGTGTGCGTGCGCGCGAGCGTGTTTAGAGCGTTTGCATTCGCAGGTTGTTTTTAAACGACTGTAGTGGCATGGCCACTGGGGGAACAGTGGCCTATATTGATTGTGGACTGTACAAATAGTTCATTTTATCAAACCTGACTATCCTCATCCCTCTACATGCTAAATAATGAATAAGCCTATCCGTCATTGCTTCAAGGTATTTATTGCCGCTGTCCCTTAGCCTGCATAACCCTTTCCTGGCTTTGGCTGCAGATTGCCAGGAAAATTGCAGGTAGTGTCCCGTGAAGCTTAGCTCTAGAGCCAGCATGACGTCCAATAAGACCCCTTACTCATCAATTTCAGGGAGGCTTGATCCGAATTGCCCTGTGTTACTGCCCTGTTTTCAGCTGTTAGTTTAGGTTATTTAAGACTGTTATTTAACAGGGACGATGCTAGAACCTGCTTTAGAAAATATTTACTTCTGGATTGAAATGTACGGCCGAGCAACAGTGCTGTTCCACCACGACCTTTTCCATCAATCCGCATGCAGTTCTCAGCTTGTTTCTGACATGATTTTTCACAAGGCACTCCCACGCACATTACCATAAGCCACTGAATATTAATTCAAGTTCAAGTCTAAAGGACCTGAACACATATAGGTATGGATCTGCATCACAACACAGATCAGCACGCGACGTAATGTGACTTATTAAAACTGTAGTGGTCGTGAATATTTCATGGAAAAGTGTCTTTTCTTGAATACGTGATCCTAGATCCTGTCAATCTAGAAGCCCTCATGACGTCCTGCTCCCTGTCCTCTTCATTAGCAGGACTACACTGTCGATCCTCAGCACTACACTGTAGGCCCAGGACATTACTAAGCAGGAATGGCGTGGCGCAGGGACGGTCCAGACTGGCCATGGCGTTCGTCTCAGGAGTTATTCTCCTCTTCCTCTCAACCACCTCCGACAGTCCACACCAGACCCAGGTCCTCACGGGTAACCTCGTAGGCCAGCTTAGTTCCAGCACTTTATTCCTCTCATCAACAGCTCATCTTTTGGGACTTGTGGTGTTTGAGAAAGAGAAATCCTCAACTTGCTGGCTTGATGTTTCATTATGCCTTTTTGGAAAACAAATGTTAGCAAATTTTCAGCGTCTGTGGAAATGTCTCATACAAATGATACTGCGGAATCCAAGAGCACAATAACGCTGTCTTTTTAATGCTTCTGTCTGACATGCAGACATCTCTGCACAATTTACATGTTAAAGGACTCAAAGGAAAAACAATATTGCTTGTAAAACAAAGGAATGCCTTATAAAATGGTTCAAAACCATACAGAATAACATTCAAGCTCTTTCTCATAATTCTTAAGAATCCCAACCCAATATTTCTCTCGACTGCATTATCTCTTAAACAGATGTGTGTGTATGTGTGTGAGTGTGTGTGTGCAA